>JAPZDY010000023.1:23627832-23638590 GCA_029783645.1 Ctenochaetus hawaiiensis
ATGTTAATGCCTGTCTGAGAAAAGTGTATAAAGTGTGTGGTGAGGGGTTTTACAGCCTTAAAACATATATAATAATTTGTAAAAAATAAAGCTGACTACTTTTTGCCTATTTGCGGGTTAATTTTAGAACGTAACCCCCGCGATAAACGAGGGACCACTGTAAATGTAAACAAAAAAAAAAAACAGGCCTCTTTGTGTGTTTCTTGAACTCTCCGGTCATTTGGGTCATTGCAGCAGTCATCACATGTAGAACTTTAGTGAATGGGTTAATTCTCTCTGGATCTACATGGTCTAAATCCAGGGGGTCTCAGTGTAGGATTACCTCAGATAATCATGCACTGCAGTGAAATGTAATAACCTCCAGGGGGGGGGGATGGGGGGTTATGGCTACAGATTAGGATTTACAATGATTGTCCCATGAATATACCTTTGTAAACCTCAGCTTATGTATGAATGGACTGTATGTACTCAATGAAAGGGATTACGAGGGATCTAAACAAACACTGCAACACTCGATCCTCCTAAGTACAGCTGAAGAAGTAGGTAATTTTTTTTTTCTGGTGGAAAAATGAAACATTATCATTAATCCAACAGTGAGAGATCTCAAACATTGTTTATGGATGAAAAAACAGTGCAAAAAAGGAGGCACTGTGACAGTTACATGACACTAATATTACATTATAAACTGAAACAGACTCAATGGTCACACATTAAGTCCATTATCCTTATTCCAATAAACACATGACCCAAAGGGAACCTGAGATTAAAAGGTCATTTTCGTGCAAATAGTCGAAAAGCTGAAACAGTTCTCTGATATCATGAGATCATCTGGGTCATCCTTCTTCTCTGCAAATGACATGATTGTAAATTTGAACAATACCTGTTCATCTGCCCTCAATGCTGTTGCTCCACTCAGGGTTAAAAAAGAGGTCGACCGACTGACTGAGTCTCACCGTGGTTAAATAACAGCAGTGCTAATAACATTAAGAGACTCTGTCAAAGAAAAAAAGTAGGAAAACAAAGCTCATAGTTTATAATTATATATCAGATGTATCGAAGCAATACATCTGACAAAAAAAGATGATTACAGAGGATGTTGAAAATCTTAGAATATAATTATCCACTTTTCACCACCTCGTCAATCATATACAGTTTTCTGCATTAATTTGTGAAAAACTTACATTTTTCGTCAGTAACTAAATGACTTTATTGTATTGCTCCTGATGAAAACTCATTGCTCACTTAAAGGCTTCGTTTCAAGAAATTTTAAATCTTCTCTGCTCACCTTATGGCTCAAAACTGCAATCCTGCAGATTTTTCTTAAAGAATCCAGAGAGAGGGGGTCTTAAATAAGAAAAGATATGTCAAAAGAGCAGGCAAGAACAAGTCAAACACAAAGTGTCGAGGACAATTTCCAGTTTTCACCGTATTGGCTGTGAGCAGAAATAAAAAAATACTTGGATAATTAATAAGAAACATGAAATATGAGTAATATGAAGAATAAGCATGTGGTTCCAGGGTTTCTTTAGCATTTTAAACCTGTTGCACTAACACAGATTACACAGATGTTGGCAATTAAAGTCTATCAGAGTCCAGTACCACCTGAGACGTGATCTAATCAGGCAGGATGAGTGAAAACACTTGTGTAAAAGCAACAAAACTCTGGTTGTAAATTCTGGTTTGTGCAGGTTTTTATCTCAACTGTTCAGATGTGATGCTGAATTGCTCTTTCTGAGTCCTGCAGCTCCTTTAATAATAAGCAGAGGGCTTTCACTTCCTGGCTTAGGATATACTGCCATCTCATGGACAAAAAAGAGCTTACAGTCCTTTTAAGTATTCTTAGCTTTATACATTTACTTTTTCTGCTAAAAAGCAGTTTCAGAGAAAATCTAATGAATTAATTTAATCAATTTAATTCAAAAATTGCACTGTGAAAGTATTTTATTATGGAGAAATAATCTAAAATCACACAGTATTCTAAAATACTTCATATAGATTGATTGGGGGTTTGTATATTACTAGTACAACTAATCATAACGTTAATTTTATTCAAAAAGCTGGAAAAATGTTAGAAAAAGAAACTAATGAATGAAAAGAGCTTTCTGATGGCAAGAAAAGTATTGAAAATACTGAAAATATAGCAGACACTTAGACTGATATGGATTCATTTAGATAGTCACTGTTTTAGTAGCCAACACTGCTCTGTTTCCAGCCCAGTTCTCTTCCTGTTTCTCCTAACTGGACACTTCCTGGCTGCCATCATACTGCGAGTAACACGCTGACTGTGAATACCCTCATTAAACCCCCAAATGTTTGTTTATATGAGTAATTTATAATTGAGTTAATGGACTGAGTCCAAATCAATTCTGTCCAATCAGCTCTTCCCTTCTGTTCGAGTGTGACCGTGTCAATCTGTGTCTGGCATCCGAGTGCATCTGAGCAGACTCATGATAAGCTCCGATCATGTGCTGCGTTTTACACATCAACAGTAGAAAAAAAATAAAGCTGGATTCATTCGGGTGAGATGGAGAGTGTGAACTTTCGATTGCAGCAGAAAACGACATGTTTCAACCCCTTTTTTTTAAGCAGCTGTTTCTTCTTATAAGTTCTGAATCACAGCACATTAATGTATTCTGGCCCTTTTTTCGGTCTCAATTGAATGTTATAGTGGGACGGTTCTCCTCTCTGGGAACCATCCCCTTACCGTGGTGGAGATGTTTGTGTGTCCCAATGAACATGGGAGCCATGTTGTCTGGGGCCTTGTGCTCCTGGTAGGGACTCCCACGGCAAACTGGTCACGGGTGAGGGGCAAGACTAAGAATGGTTCAAGAAGACCCCATGGAAGATCGAGATAGAGATGGAGCCAGGCCCAGAGGGAAAGCAGCGGATGTGGAAGGAGTTCGGAGAAGCCATGGAGAAGGACTATAGGTCAACACCAAAGCGCTTCTGGAAAACCGGAGCCAGAAAAGGAGCCAGTTGAGGTAGTTCGGGCATCTTGTGAGGATCCCACCTGGTCCCCTTCCTAGGGAGGTGTTCCAGGCATGGCCAGCTGGGAGGAGGCCACAGGGCAGATCCGGGACTAGGTGGAAGGATCATATCTCCACGCTGGCCTGGGAACGCCTCGGGATCCCCCAATCAGAGCTGGTTAATGTGACCAGGGAGGGGGAAGTCTGGGGTCCTCTGCTGAAGCTGCTACCGCCAAGACCAGATTTCGGACAAGCGGATGAAGATGGATGGATGGATGGATGGATGGATGGATGGATGGATGGATGGATGGATGGATTAAAAAACAATTCAGTCTGCACTTTTGATGAAGTTTAGTGTTGTGGACAGACAACAACACATCAGCAATATTTTTTATCAAGACCAGGCAACCTCTTGGTTAAAAACTAAGATAACAGCATAAAAATGAGGCAGCAAACCTGCTTGGTTAAAGCTTGGAAGGATTTTTTACTGATAAATCTGTTGGAAAGAGTCAAGCCTGCCTCCATCTCTTTACATATCGTCTTGCTGACCTTCTTACTGCGACTTTTTTTGACTGTCCTTGACGGTAGGGTTACACTCGTGCTGATCACTTCTTCCACATGTTTCAGCAGACACCGTTTTTTTTCGGTTCGGAGCGTCACAGTGTCACAAGGGTCCACGCTTCATCAGAGCCTGGAAATGAACCTCTGATCAATTCTTTTCAATGAACACCTACTCACATGTTTGGAAAAAAACTCACCACGACATTGTTGTGGTCTGTGAAAGACTGAAGTCACAAAGAATCTTTTCAGTGCGAGTATTTCCATGTCGAATCCCTTTAGACACCAGGGGCCTCGTTTTTAAAACTGTGGAGGGGATTCACATCAAAAGATTGTGTGCAGAGGAAATACAGAGTGATGCAGCACATAAATAGTAAGACTTCTTACACAGTATGTACACACATCCCACGTCGATTTCCTTTTACAGATCGCAATGACCTTATCAATGCTACTCATTGAGATAAACTGAAAAAAATCCCTGCAGATGATGATGGCAATTTCAGAGAGAAAATGCAGAAAAAGTTGTAAATGAGTGCAGCTGTTTAAGACTGAGTCAGATTCACACTGTTATATAAGCCTGCCCTTAGTGGGCAGACGCTGGGGATTTTAAAACAGCATATAATCTAAACTGAATTTACAAGATTAGCATGAGATTGGGTGTGTTTCTGATATCAATTGATTATTTACCATAAAGATAGACTGGCTTTCTCAGTTTTTATAGCTGCTGCTATCCAATCCAAAAGTCACACAGCAAACAGACAAAAAAAAGTATAAGGCCTTATAGGTTTTAGAAAAACATGCAGGCTGAATTCTGTTTGTGACCGCAGGTGTTTGTGTGCGGTTTTAAATTAAAGTGCTCATGTTAAACTGTGAGCACAGGAAGCGTTCAGCAGCATTTTTACTTGGTACATTAATGACATACTCAACATTATTGATTCACATGTGGTTCGATACTCTTTGCATTTGAGTCTGTGCGAAGTCGGTCCACATTCCTCCCTCCTGTGACATGCGAACTTATGATTCCCAACATTAACATGTACATTTTCCAAATACCGAGCTCAGAAAAGCACGGTACCCTCAGCTGCTCCTGGACCCAGAAGAAACTTTTTTTTCAATGACTGCTACTCTCATGACAAATCTCCCAAACACGGCGTGACAGATGAGTTAACCGATTTTTTCATTTCCTTAGTGAGCATATGCTTTTATGTTTGGCACGCAGGACAGCGATGTTGGAGATCACCTCAGCTGAAAATCCTTATTTAGGTCTGAGAGCCACTGGGGTGCTCAGATGTTTTCTGTCCAATGCTGGTCATCCTGATTTAAACAGATCTTCTTCTGGTCAAACTGTTCCATCGGCACCGATGATTGGCGGGCAAGAAGTCTTGGATTTATAAATAAACAGTTTTTTGTGTTTTATGCAGGAAAACAAAATTCATAGTTATTAATAGCGGAGTATTTTTAAAAATGTCTGGTCAGGAACTTCACATGTGCTGTACAATGGTTCATAATAAACTTCAAAACTGGTGAAAAGGGATCCCTTCTCCAAGAAATATGATAAATGGCAAATGTAAAAGTGTGTTATTATCTGCTTTATAAGCTAGAGGTGGAAATACTGTAGGAAAACAAATGAAGTAAGTTTTGCTGACAGATTTAACATCAACATTCCAAGGAAACTGCGTCTGCTGTTGTAAACAAGTATGAAAGTATGAACAGAATTTTTAGGAGACAAAATGAGAATAAATTCAAAGACACTTGGGAGGAAACCGAGTATTTGACTGGTGCTTCTGAGAAAATGACTGATGACACACACTTTGAAATCACCCTGCAGGTGTGGTTCCTTCAAAATGATTGGTTGGTTGCAGTGATGGTTCTGTAGTATCAGGATCGCTTATTGAGGACAGTCCACCTTAAACACCTCCTTCAGGGCTGCTCATGTCAAAGGGAGGAAAACCAGTGTTGGGCCCATCAACGGTTTACCTTCATCACTCACTCATCCTCACTCACACTTTGTTTATGTGGCTGACTCTGCTTTGCTGCACTCCAACCAAAGATGAGTCCAAATAAAGCATTCCAGGTGAGAGCAAGTTGGAAAGATATTTAAGTTTAAATTAAATTTTAAAACTACAAGCAGAAGTGCACGCTGTGAAACATGAAGGACGCTGGAGGCGTCAGCGTTACACAATCCGTTACAGATGCAAACTGACACAAAAGACAATTTCATCCTAAATTTCAACCAAAACTTTGACCTCAATCCTGCATGTCGAGGCTCCCGATGGGACCTGAGAAAACATGGTGTCATGTCCGTTATAATACAGGTGAACTACAGTGTGTGAGCAACCTGATAAAACAACCAGGAATTGAATCAAACACTGAAGGCTTTATCCATTAAATCTGATCGACAGCTTTACCCAAAATTTCTTGAATTTTAAAGTTTTGAATAAAACAGAGCATCTTAATAGGTGCGACAAATGAAATATTGATGTGACCAATCGGCCTATCTCGGCTCATATGAACCATTGTCACACAACAGCGGGCACATGACCATAAGTCAGAGTAAAAAAAAAAAAAAAGCCTACATTCCCTTTAACAGACCAGAAAGGTTTCACAGCTGTAGAGGAGATTACAAAATAACTGAGCTTCTCTCTTCACTCTTACACTCATTCAACCCTCCGGTGACGTGACTCGTTCACTCACATTGTCCTCTTGGGTCTTGGTGTGTATTTGCCTCTGTGTGTGTGTGTGTGTGTGTGTGTGTTTATCTGTGTGGTTAGTCAGCTTTGGTCCTCAGAAGCAACTGTGCACCACCTTTCTTCATCGTGGCAGAATGCGCCTCACCACGGAGGAGAAAACGGAGCTGGAGCTGAAGGAGCAGGGGACCATCAACCCTGCGTTCGGGGTGAGTGAGAACTCCGTTTAATTCTCACGTAAATGTTCGGTGTAGCTTTAAAGTTAAGGTGTCAAACAGAGTAAAAATGTGAAAAAAATAATTTACTTATTCTATAGCATAAAATTTGTTTTTATTATTATTGTTATAAGTGATATTTACATGCAACTTTCACTTGAAGACCAACAGACGGAGAAAAAGCCGTTGTATTTCGTTGCATTTCCACAGTTAAGAGTTAAATGTAAGCCACTGAGGAATGCGAAATGGAGAGTGCATGTGCTCCACAAAAGACGGGATATTTCAGCCGAATTGATTGCATGGTTTCAAAATATGTAGCAGAGATCAGTCTTGTGTAGTTGAGACGGATCAAAGAGCTGCGAGCTAAAACTAGAAGTTCTTTTTTAATAAAAAGACGCTGGATAAAGAATACTGAAGAGGGTGTTTTGTGTTGTGGAAAAAAAAGGGTCCGGCTTCCTGGGGTGTGAAAGTGTACACAGCTGAGGCCACACTGGATGTTTCCCCCCACTTTCTTTTTTGTTTTCCCATCCGAATTCACCAAGAATTTAGAAAAAATGGGAACAACAAACAAACAGCACAGCTTCAACTGCAGATGGACAAACATGTCTGTCTGTCTGTCTGTGAACAAGAAACAGGGTTTCACTCTGCCTGACATCTTTACACAAAGGCCCAATCAGAAGCTTCTACTGTACAATAAATTCAGAGATGTTGAACCAGTTGTTATGTATTTAATAAATCAATCAAGCTGCCTGACTTTGGCATCAGTATTAGAATTTAAATTCATGTTCAGACTTTTGTGAACACATTTCAAAAGACCTGTTGTTCTCTAATAAAGTTCCACCAAAACGTCAGAATGTTATCCACAAATTTCTCCTTAAGCAGTTTTATGTGTGGAAAGGGGTTAAAACTTCAAAAACAAAATAAAGAGATAAAGTGCTAACATCTCTTTACTCTGTTAAAGACACATTATGTTGCATTTTAGACGGGATTCATCATCCAGCTGGAAGATATACGTATCCTACGGAAGTTTTTGTTTCATTTCTCCAGCTAAACACCATATATTAATGGCCTTACTGAGCTTTTCTGCAGTGCAGCTAAAAAACATGAAACATATATCATGCGAGAGTTCTCAGCAGTCACTTCTTTAGGCTAATAATAGTAGATAACTGATTCAAACCATAAAAAAAGAGATGATGGCAGATAAGGAATCCATGTTTTTAACAGTCTGACCGTACAATTTCATTAAGTGCAGCAGCCAGGATTTTCTTCCATGCTTGTCTTTTTTTTTTTTTAGTGCATAGTTTAAAATCTCTGGCGACAAAGCTCATATACAGCTCATCCTCACGCTTCACTGTGCATGTAGGTGAATGGATTGGCTTTTTTTATTATTATAAATGGACAAGAATTTTATCGTCAGTGTAGCAGGCAGACAGGACGTCTTTGCAAGGATTAGTCTCATTTACAACTAATCAGTGCAACGAGGGGATAAATGTGTGTTGGCATTTGTCTACAAGGAAGCTTTTGTTTGTCGGTTCAGCTTCGAGTCCATTTAGGGTTTCGGGTGTCATCGGAGGATATAGGCCAAAACTCCAGAAACAAAGAGCGGCTTCACGTGAAACGAACTCGTAACTGTACGCATGACTCACACAGTCACGGTACAGCAACTCTGACCTTTGATCCACCTGCTGGTTGTTTTAACGTCTAGTTCTTTCTTACTGTATATGATGTAAATGATTATTTCAATCAGTATAGAATTCATTTGTTAATGTTTTATTTGCTGTGTGCACAATATAGATGAGAAATGTGAGAGTTTTTGAACTTTTGACCCCGTTGAGACGTCATTATATTTTAGGTGTGTTGTATTAGGAGTATAGGAAACCTGTGACAGAGTTTAGACTTTGGCGGTAATGATGGGATGAAGGGAAATACCGAAGATGTGGATTTGATTCTGATTCTGATTCTGATGATGAACTGGAGGTGAATGAGTTGAAGGAGGGTTGCAGTGATTTTGCACTGAAATGACAGCACACAGACGAAAAGCAGAACAGATTTAAAGTTTGACAGCAACAACACGGTGGTTTTATTTAAATCACAGCAAATTCCAGATGTTACAATGTGAGAAAGAGAGGCTTTAAAAGTCCTCAGCATTACACTAAACAGAAATCTCAGTATGAACGAGCAGGACATAAAAGTTTCGATGCAGTGAACAGAAAGCCATCTGGAATCCATGTTTTCTTCAGTCTGCTTCACAGTCACTGACTTGAAGAGAGATCCTGAAGATCAACCATGCAGCCGGCAAACTGATTGGTCTTCCCACGCCCAACTTATCCATCCATATCGTCACAGCTGTGACGTGAAAGGCGCACGTCTCGGCACATGATGCTGCGCGCTAAATAATCACTCCGGCCTGCATTAGTGATGATTAACCACACTTTCAGCACCAGCGCAGAGACCAGGGTTCACATCATGAGTCCTGCATGTGGTTTCACCAATGAAACACTGTGATTAAGGCTAAGCAGAGGTTACTGCCTCGGTTTACAAGATGATAGATTCACCTCATGCTGCCTAATTCTTCAAGTCACTGTGGTTCACAAACTTGTGATGAAAAATCTCTTTGACTGTAATCAAACCAAGAAAATTGCATTTACATGATGAATATCTTGGTCTTCAAGGCTATTAAAATACCCACTTGTTTGTTGCCACCCAAAAAAGAAATAGAGGGAAAAAAAAGAAGATGAAACTGTGATGTCGATAACATTAAAATAATCAAAACACAGTGTTTAATTGCAACAGTTACCTTTTACCTTTACACCAAGACAAATTAAGCCATCTAGAAAGACTAGATTCTGCAAAATGTAAAGGAGAAAACATGTTCTTTGTCTGTTTTGTTGCCCATTTCTGTAATTATGTAGGTCAGTTAACCCTTTTCCATCTCTGTGGATCCTTCACTTGCATGTTCTCCTCTCCTGTGGTTGCTGGTGTGCAGGTAAACAACCACTAGATGGAGGCATATGTCCATGTGAACACAGAGCAGCGGTCTATGCAAACTACCTGCTGAGAGCTCGGGGATGTGAGTGAATGTGAGAGAGGTGGTGGTGGTGGGTGGGGGTGAGTGAATGTGAGGAAATCAAACACAGGGAACACAAAATGTGATGCAGAAAGGTCCACATTTGCAATGGTCCGTCTCTGTCATGTGATTCTCGTCTCAGACCTTTGCAGCCGAGGGATGCGGACAACAAGGTGTTTTGTTTGATTCTGAGTTTCAGGGCAAAGTCCTGGCGAAGGCATGTGGCTCAAATTCAGTGTGTCTGTAATCTTGTGTGTAATATTTCAGGCATCCAGGGAAAAGGAGTATGCAGAGGTTCAGAAACTGTTCACCACCACTGATGTGATGCGATACGATGCAAAGACGGAGACAAACGGTCTAATTTGTTGTTTAAGATTTTAGTACAAATGAAACCTGCAGGGCTGAAAAAACTGAAGTCAACACTGAACTGCAGTTCCTTGACAGGCCACTTGATGCCTTTTTGGGAGTGAGACAAATCCCAAAGAGCCCTAATAATGACATAAATTCACATACAAATGTGTAACATCACAGTGGCTCCGTCTACTGTCTAATTTACTGTCTTTGTACTATTATTTGAGAGAAAAAGCATCACTCTAACTTATAAAGAAAAGTCAATGGACGGAAGTGAAAAGTTTGTTTTGTTGCAACGCTGCAACATCATGTCATATGCCCCTCCCGCCTCTTCCAGCTCTGATCCCCCTCGTTGGATATACTGACACACTCCCAAAAGAGTCTGAACTAATCCTTCGGAAACAGATCCATCCCATGTGGACCGAGTTAAAAAAGAACTGACCTCTTTGCATGTGAGGAAGATTAATGGCTCTCATGGGTCATCACACACACATATATGATAAAATATCTATGACTGAGAGCAGCAGGCAGCCAGTTTATGGTACTTAATGTATTGTAATGTTATTTTTTAACTTTTTTTTTCACCCCCCCAGATGTGCTATAACTTTAAAGTGTTAAAATACACTGTATGTGACCGCCAAGCTGCAAGTCATTACACTTTAAACAGTTTCATCATCAGAAGTGTTTGTAGAAACCCGCTGGAAATGGATGTGTCCCATGAGAACCTAGTTAGGAGGAAATGACTGCTCTACTCTCAAAGACCTGGGGCCCTATCTTACACCCGGCGCAAACGCGGCGCGCCAGTGGCGCAAGTGTCATTCCTATCTTACACCCAGCGCAAACGTCATTTTTGTCACAAGTGTAAGATAGGAAATCCACTTGCGCCGGTTCTGTGCGCCGAGGGGCAGAGGTCT
>JAPZDY010000023.1:23664515-23676166 GCA_029783645.1 Ctenochaetus hawaiiensis
CACCTGTTTGTGGTTACCCTGTTTCAAAAAAGTAGGAGGCTATTTGAAACAATAAAGCAGAATGTAATGATGTGCTATGTATTACACTTGTTAAAAACTTGTTTACCACAGTAACATCTACATCTTTCATTCTAGACTCTTGAGTCAAAGCAACACAGTTTAAGAGTGCGCGGATGCTCAAGGATCCAACAAAGATGCATCATTGCAGGCCCAAAGGGGCCCAAACTTCATGCCTATTCCTGCGACCAGAAAACAACAGTCTTCACAGAGGAGATCCTGAGGGAGAACAAGCGGCACAAATGACCTGAACTGTGTCTTGCTGGATCCTGGACCCTCTTACATGACAACACATCCACTGAGAGCACATAGAGGATGCTTGTGTTTTTCCACCAAACCAAACCAAATCTTCTCCTCCAACAACAACCTTCGCCCCCATGATCACCAGATCTGGCTGCCTGCAGTGTTTCTCTATTGCCTAGAATGAGATTTGGTTTCTGGGAAGAAGCCTTAAACTCAGGTTTCAGGTCTGCGGTGAAACAGCTTGCGTGCACACCAGCTTCGTTTAGCGTGGACTGGTTGGAAACTCGGATCACTTGACTTTCCGAGTAGCTTCTCTTCACCGTGAACACGTGAATTTGTAAAAGATGATGATTTCATGACCATGTTTGGAAGGAGCATCCCTGAGAGGCTCAGCTGCTCTCCAGCCAGGACAACGTGAGTCAGTGTATAAAGGAATTTATGAGACAGGCTTGAGAACATTGTAGAATTATTATTCGGTACACACAGTTCTTTTTTAAATCATTAGAGTCCTTTTTTTTATTATATTTTTTCCAGTGTTCTACAAAGCATCCCAACTTTTTTATGTAGCAAAGTAAAAAGTTTAAACGCTCTAAAATTCCTTCCAATTGCAGTGAGGACAATTACTTTTTGTTTATCTACACCAGCTGAAGATCCAGCACTGCTGCTGGAGAAACAAGCCGTTCTCCTGCAGCTTTCTGAGGCCAGACAACCTGCATGTTAACTGCACTGTCATAAAACCACTAGTTACAGCGGGGGGTTGTTAATGGGGGTGGGTTTTGTTGTCTTTAATGAAGATTGGCTCAGTTTAAGATCAATTATATCAAAGGTTGATTGTTTTAAGTTGATATTATTGTGGATTAAACCATGTCTGCCTTGGCTCCTTCAGGCTGCCTGTGTCTGGGACCTGTGATAGCATGTTAAGAGCTAGCCACAACAAGTGCAAAGCATTTCATATTTGAAAAACAGGCTTTGGAGGATTGCATAATCAAATTTTGTACGTCTATTGAATAATGTGTTAATATAAGTACACATGCATCCACAGCGACATAATTTATCGCCCCGTGGAAATTAAAATTTCGAGCAGCTGCTAGTTGACGCACAGCTGTGGTGTAAAGTCTGAGGAGAAGGTTAGCTTGGTTTAGAGAAATGCTTGGATTAGTCTTCTCTTGGGAAAGGTTAAGGTGGATTTGGGTCGTAGAGACTCTCACAAGAGTAGTAATAAACAGGTGTGTAAAAGTGAGGGTTTGCACAAGATTACAAAAGGACTCATGTGTCCAGATGTTTTAGCATCCTTTCAGTCCTCTCTCTCAAAAAAAATGTTTTTGTTGTTTGTGTCCTCTGTTTCTTCCTGCTCGTTATTTCTCACTAATACTTAAAATCTTAAAGTTCTCTGTTCTTGGGATTATGGTCTGTAGTTAATCTGACAGTAAAGATAAGCCTCTTTTTGTCAGTGAGTTTAAGATATTTAGGTGACTAAAGGTCATTCTAGTCTTTAGTCTCCTTATCAGCTATGTTTTGTGACCAGGTGTGGGTTGTGACTCATTACCAGTAAAACACATAAAAAAAATGTAGTTTTTTTATGTACAAGCTGTAACTCCAGTCATAAGTATAATTTTAAGATAGCATTCAACTTTTACATTACTGCTTCTGCACAAGGCCTCTGTAACAGAACGTCTGGTCTAAATGTTGGGATTGAATTTGAAGGAGCAGAGTTTCTCTATGGACTTGTTACTGACATTAACTTTTTTTTGTAACTGTAGTGGTCTTAAAATTATTCAACCTGTAAAGACACAAAGAAATGCCATCTGTAAGTTTTTTTTATGCCTTTAGAGGGTCAAAAGCAGAGAGGAAGTCTAAAACCGATTCAACAAGGAGAAATAAAATAACCAAGACCAAATAATGAGGTGGAAGTTTAGGGAAAGTACAAGATTAAACAAGAGACAAGAGCAGAGTCATTTTTACAATATGAAACAGAGTGAGAGAAAATAAAGCGCAGATGAAGGAATTAGATGCAGAGGAGGCAGGTGGGGGAGGCCACAGCAAATGATGAAGTGGATGCAGGTGTGTGGATGAGCGGAAAAGGAGGGAGAGTCTGAGGACACGTTGTGGAGCAGAGACGAGAAACAAGTCGAGTCTCCATCGAAAATGTCTAAACCAGGGGTGTCAGACGTATCGGACCCGGCCCGCTGGGGGGTTTAATCCGGCCCGCAGGATGAATTTTGAAAGTGAAAAAAAGCATAAAAGACACAAAATAGAAATTTTTAATAAGATGCTATTCCCAAATTATCCGCCAGGGGCGCACTGTTTAAGTCAGAGTAGAAGAAGTGGTACAACTAGTCTTTGTGGTGTCCTCACCCTCACACCCCCATTAGCCAAAATGTCTTTGTCAAAAAGGAGAAAAGTGAAAAATCGAGTGTAGAGTTTTCCAAGAAAAATTGATCGCTTCCCTTTTATTCGCAGAGATACATGGGAAACCTGTGCGCTTGGTGTGTCATCAACAAGTGTCGGCGCTCAAGGACTATAATATTCGGCGCCACTGTGAGACTCATCATGCTGAAAAATATGACATCATGCAAGGACAACCGAGAAAAGAGAAGATAAATGGATTTTGTCATGTGTGTCTTACGAAATCAGAGGTTGTTGCTGTTATGTTTTGTAAAAGGATATTTCATCAAATATGAAGATTTTCCTAATGTACTTGTACTTCTTTGCACAAAAACAAAAAGAAAAACATGGACTTATTGTTATTTATAGGTAATTATGCTATGATTGTACTGGTCCGGCCCACTTGACATCTAATAAGGTTATATATGACACCCCTGGTCTAAACCCTAAACCTGTGCAATAGTGTGTTAGCTCATGAGGGCCTGAAAAGGTGTTAAAAGCAGGAATGGTACACACTCCTGAGACATCACATGTTACTTGAAAACAACACAACACCATTAAAAAACTAAACAGAACAAACTATCAGTAATAAAGGGCCTGTGTTTTACCAAAAATGTTGTAAAAGTTGACATTTTAGTTTGCCAATATTAAGAACATGTGAGCACCAAACAGACCTGCACTTTTCAGGATATTAAGGCCGTGTGAGTTTGTTTGCACAGTGTCCCTCATGTGAACATGGATGTTGGCTAAAGATATTAAAAAGAAGTTCTTGTTTTTGTGTGTTGACTGAAACAAAAAAAAATGTCCCACAAATGTCCCAGTTTTTTGATGCACTTAATGAACCGTGTTGAGGGTGATGCACAGAAGTTCTAGGAAAAATGACAAGGAAATAGTCAATGTAATGGTTTCCTAACAAAAACAGCTTAAAAGGAAGTTGGCAGAACAATTTTAAAAGGCTTGCATGTGATAAGGCTGCCGGGGCAAGAGATGACTATCACGTTACGTTCAGACTGAGCAACCCGACCAGGCAGGTTGTTGCAACTGTAGAAAGTCTGACGTTTTTTCATCTGCAACCCCTCTGGGAAATTTCTGCACTTTTGTATTCGGTAAGAAGGTTCTGTTTCTGACACATGAGTTTAAAAAAACAGCAATGACAAACTGAATAAAAATAAATAAAATAAAAAACAAAACGAACAATCATTTTTAGCCCATAAAAGTCCCTGTTGCAATGAATGATGGAGCAGCATTCCACTCAAACATATTCTGACGCTTATTCTCTTACCAAACCTACATTATGAAAGCACAGACAAAGGAAGAATACAGGCAACTCAAAGGCACCAAAAAGGCAAAAGTTCTGCTCTGAGGCTGATTTCTCTGGTGCTTTCCTTCACGGTTTCTGCCTCAGCACGGCTCTGTGAGGGAGGAACTGGAGCTCAAACCTGAAAAACTTATCTCATCTGGATCTGACTTTGTAGAAACAACTAACCGAGCTGCTCTGCTGCAGGACCTCGAGCACGGAGTGGAAATGAAACCAATATGTGGTTGTCACCTCTCCAGTGTCTGTGCATGAACCAGTTCCTGGTAGCACAGCTGCTCTGATGCATTTGCATTTAATCAAATCTATCTGATTAATTCTTCCTGTTTATGACTTTATAGTGTCCGGACGTGTTAGCAAACTACCAAAGGTGTGAAAAGCTTTGAGTGTATGTATATAATGAAATGAAAATACAAACTGCTCAACACATGCAAAATAAATAACCACAACAGAAAGTTGTGAGATGCTTTTACCTGCAGATAAACACTGCATATGTCAGCTATGAACTACATGCAAGTCCTTCAAGAAGGTCTGTACACATCCAGGCTTACAGAAAACGTGTGTTATGGCATCACACGGTTTGCATCAGAGCCCTGAGCCCTGATGCATCACAGAGTCCGTAGGTTCGTGGGCGTGGAGAGGAAAGATTTGGCTGCAGGCTGTGACACACGGTCCTTATCCGGACTAATTCTTCTTCCAGTGCAGCTGTGTGAAATAGATGACAACGGGTAGTAACAATTTTAATGTGCAGCACAGAGGTATGCCTCTCCCAGCGAGCTCATTTTCCAGTGTCACAGCGACAGCCGTAAAATCATATTAATTGCCGTAGAAAAGCAGTAATGAGAAACAGTGCAAACACACCTTAACCTCTCTGCACAGAAGACACCACATCTGCACGGACTAAATGTCACATATCAGGTTGTAAAGGTGGAGATGCAACTATATGCTAATGTTGTCTTTTATCTCCACCTTCTCAAAGAAAGAAATCAGTTTCAGAAAAATCTCTGAGTTTATTGTGATTGAGCAGGACATCTGCTGCTCCGGTTTTTATTAACTTCACTGAATTTACGCCACGTCAAGTCCAAGTACTGCTGGTGTTTGGAATAAAAGACAATAGTAACATATAACATAATAGTAATAGTAACAACCAACCGGAGTGAAATAAAAAGGCCACATGTTAAAGAGCGTCACTCATAGCTTTATTGTGTCCTAAGTTAAATATAATTGAATTTGCTGCTAATTGTGCACCAGCCGCTTTCACTTACGATGATGGTATGTAACATTACATTTTTTTTTTTTTTTTTTTACATTACAATTTCTAAGCTGACTTGCAACCCTGTGCATGTTATTATGTAGTTTAAAAGCATTTAGTTTCACATAAGTTACTGGCAGCTTTTGTGACAGAGCGGCTAAAAAAACGGGGCCACACACACAGCGGGTGCCATATGTGAAAGCCATGTGGTCGGGATGAGTGCCAAATTTGAGACTATAAGACCATCACCCGGTCAAGGAACAGTCCAGTTGCACAGCTATAAATTTAAGATGGTTGTCTAACCTCGCAACTCAGTTGGCACAAATCTAACAGGATTACTAAATCCTAATCGGGATTGAGTTGTATCGACAGATGCGAGCGTTCATTAAGTGAAGAGGCACCTTCAGCCTCGATGTTCCGAACGTGAGGTATTAGAGAAAGTCTGTCAGGGCTTCACCTGCTCTGGGTTTTATCATCCACGGGAAACGTGACTCATCTTGGAGGTGTGCCACCTCCGAAGCCGAAGGTTTTGGATTTCTGGAAGGGGGAAGTAAAAGGTGGCGAATACTAAACTAAGCCTGTCAACTCCATGCATAGAATCTAATCAATACTAATTAAGAAAACCAGCTACGGTTCTTTCGTTTAATGTGATTATGCTTTTCGTTTGAAGTTTTTTTTTTAGTTTTAACTTTAGGACTGCTCCCTATTAAAGAAAAGAATTGAAAATCAAGCAGTCTGTCTTTACGAACATTTTTTTTTCACTAAAAGATAAACTGCTTGATTTGGTTAAAGTGCCCAAAAGCACCTAAAATTCAAGATTTCTCTGCTTGTAGATGCTCAAAGATGAGCTGTGACATACTTAACTGAAGGAAATTTTATAATTATTTTGTACTATTAGAAGTTTCAAGAAGATCAGGGAGAGTACAAAGAAATGCATCTCCAATTGAGACCAACAGATCAGGGATTAGAGCAAAAGGTTTGTAGGTTTGTTACCTCTTGCTTAAGCTACTTTATGCAGCTTTACTCGAAGGTACACCATATTGAATTAGTCCACGGAGCCCAGGAGGCTGGGAGCTGTTATTTATTAGACTTAGCTGGGTCAAAATGATGGTGGAAAACCTCAGAGTTGGTCCGTATAAAAGTGGTTAAGATAATTACTTGCAAATGTGTCCTTTCCCTGATTTACAATTATATTAGTTAGAGCTCATTGTCCGACATCTCTCATGTTCTCTGCTGCACTCAATTCAGAAGCAGAAAAGTACATTTTTTAATCAAAACTCTAAATGCCTAATTGTAATAAACAGGTGGGTTCAAAGCCTCAGCTTTATAGGTTTTATATATATGCTGTTTATGTGATTTTGTAGTGGCCTCTTTTATATGTGTTGCTGCTCATTTTACTGAGATTTAAATCACCATCAGATTTAGCACTCGAGATAAGGTTGTCTGAGATTTTAAAAATAGATTTTTAAATAAATAACAGAGGTGACTGCAACACAAAGAGAAGGTGAGGTTAGTAATCAATCTCCACTTTGCACATGAATCACATGAACACTTTCACTTCTCAGACTGCCATGCGGACCTAGCACCAGAGGAGAGGAAGGTTGGTTTTTATTGGAGGGAATTATCCACCATAAACAGTACAAAAAAAAAAAAAAAAAACTCACACACACGTGTGCAACCCAATCAAATTAGCCACTTTGTTTTGCATGTAATGACACATGAATTACAATCACATTGCTGCACTGTTGGACATGTCGTATAACCATTGTATTCGATACAAAAATTGCATCATCAAATGAATATGCATGTTTGCACACAAACACACGCACATATGCACACACATGCCGATAGATGAGAATGAGCCCTTTGCTTAACATCTTTAAGAGCAATAAAGTCTGAATGGCCACAATAAAAGGAATAAACTCATTTGCCTTCAGTGAGTGAAGCCTGCATACGTGCTTCTGTCAACTCTCAAGTGGTGCAAATGTCACAAATGTTGCAAGAATCAATCGATAACTGCAGGTATTAAAGTCAGTTCCCGTCTTTGCAGCGTCTTCTTGGTTCTTCCTGGTTTTGAGAGCAGAGTGATAAAATCAACAGCTCCCTGATGTAACTTTCCAAGGACTTTTGAAGTTGAGAATAAGTTGCATCAATAATCATGCAACTTGTATAATTAACTAGCATGCAAACCTCCTCCAGCAATTTCCAAAACGTTTAGACTGGGCACACAGGCAGACTGCAGCTGCTGGATGGTTCAAAACCCTGAATGAACTTTAGTTATCATTACTGAAGCTCAGAGCTTCTTGAAAAGGTAAGAAAAGACAGGAGAATCAATTAACATGAAACTAGAAATTCATGACGTTAATAACTGTTGTTCTCTTGGTTTCTGTTTCAGAGCAGTGACACTGAACTCATCATCATTTTTGTTCTAAATCCAGATGCCAGAGAGCAACGAAACATGTGGAGTTTGATTGTTTATAACTCGTTTTGTGAACTTTCTTTTTTTTCACTCGAGCCTTGTGGGCCTTTTTTTGTGGCTAAGTCATCATTGTTATTAGAACAGGAATTAGTCATGAAATCTGGAAATGAGTTCGCTTTGTTGCTTCTGATGTTTTTCTTCAAAACGCAATGTTAATGATTTTTATTGCGTGTGTGTGTGAGAATGAGTGGCTGTGTAGCATAACTACGACTCAGTGTGGATTTCTTTTCATCACATCAGTAAAGATACTGGTGCATAGAACTCAAATCAGACTCTTACTGGTGTAAAGTGCATGTAAACCTCTTACGGCTGCATCCTCGGCTGCAGCATCACAGTCTGCACTAAACAAACGCCTCCATGGCAGCATAACATCCTCTCAAGTTGTCTCCTCCTGGTTAGGACTAACCACAATTGTCTTTTACTACAGGAAAGTCGGACAAAGCATTTTGGATCATTCATGTGATTCTATGAATTATTAGTCAATAACATGCTTTGCGACACTGCACACACAATTACAGCGAGGAAGAGCTCCTCCTGCTCTGGTCTTCTAACATTTACTGCACTGAAGAAGCTGCTTTCCACAAAACAGGCAGAGATGATCTTTTAGACTTTTTCCTCCCTCCATCATCCAGTCAAATGTAAGATCTGTTTAAATTAAGCTGGCATATTAAACGTTAAACTCAAGGTGGAAAGCGTCCAACAGGAAGCTCACGTCAACATTGACTAAGATCGATGAGGATAAAATTTGCCTCCACAACTTTTCCTTGAAGGCAGGTAGAACAAGGGAGTAACAGCATGAAAATCCACAACAACCGCAAAGATAAGCTGAAATTCCTCACTGTTATTAACTGTGTGTGTGTGTGTGTGTATCACACACAGAAAAAAACATGCATTTCAAAAAATAAATCGTTAATACATCTCATTCATTAATCATCAGAAATGTCCACTTTATCAGTGAACGCTGTGGGTTTTTTTGGGAAAATGACTTCATATAAACTTGACCTTGCAGCAGATAGCTGTCAAGTTTGATTCCTCGTACATTTTACTTGATGTGTTTCACAGCAGTCAGCTAATTGAGCCTGTCACAGCTGTCCTAACTTAAACTTAACGAGGACAATAAAATGATTTTTTTGAACCATTTTATCATTTGACATTAAATAAAATGATATAAAAAAGGCAGAGTGCTGTAAAAGTTACCAGGCTTCAGACCTCTGAGACATTATTGGATGATGGTGGTGACGAGTCCTGCAGAATATTGTTTTTATTGACCATTTTCTGTAACTTTTCGATGGTTAAAATGTCCTGCAGAGTGATGAATGGTACAATGAATAGTTTATTCCCTCATTACACATTTCACTCTTTTTCCTTCACCCACCATCGAAGTGTTCCCAGGCTCCTTCACAAAAACCAAAAACATTTGCCAAACCACAAAACTAACCTGTCAATGTTGGTAACTCTCACAGTGTAAACAAAGCACTTGTAAAGCTGTCTGCACTGAAAACAGGTCACGTCTCCAAAACTCCAGGCTGCTGGGAATGTTTGGGGAGTGCGTGCAGGAGTACAGACTTATCTATTCTCAAGAAAGTCCTCACCTTAACGGTAAATTGCAACACACTGCGTTGTGTAATACCTTGTGACAGGTCCAATTTTTTATGGCTTGTACCACTGGGTTAACCAGTATGCTGTTGGATTTATGAGAAGTCGTATTGATACTGACTTTTCCTGCTCCTTTTTTGAATTAAATGCAACCTGCGACCGAGGCTCGCTGAGGCGGCTGCTCTGCTCAGCTGCTGGAGCAAACAGACTCGAGGAGCCGGTCGGTGCCAACCAAAACAGAAAAACAACGATACTTGTCTGCCACCTGTGCAGGTATCAGCCCAGCAACCTTAACCTGAGAGATAACCTGTAACGTTCTCATAATGTGGATTTATCTGGATATTATGTTACATTAAGATGTTTTTCTAAATGTATATACATGTTTAAATAGTGTTTTTCTTTTTTGTGTCAATAAAGTTACATTCTAAAGTTGAACTTACAGGTTCTCTGCTTCCTTTAGGCTTTTTATTGGATGCATTATCAGAATCTACCTCACTTCAGTGCTGCTTCTTGCACAACTGTGGTGCACATCTGGACTGCGTCAGAGCTGCAGGGCTGCTCTTGTCAGCCATATGTCTCTGCATCGACTTTACCTTTAATATTTGCATCAGCAATGACTTTGAGCCTCATTCAGTGACAAAAAGAGAGAGAGCACACAAGAAAAAAACTGCCCTTCACCCAAAATTTGAACAACAATTTTAATTTCTACAAAATATTGTACAAATTTAGACACTGAAGACTTATAAAAGGTCTACTGTTGCAGGTATTACATCTGAATAGCTTCACTTTTCTTTTCACAAAGTCAGAGTGTCACAGAAGTTTAACTGATTTCATTTTGATCAGACTCATCGACTGCTGCTGCTGCTCATCACACCACTGTCACATGATCTGCACCACCATCACTCCACCTGTAGTTTCATCTCTACATACTCTCCCAAAGCTTCTTTCTGAGTGTGTAGGTGTATAGATTTACATACCTCTATTGTTTCTCTCTTTCACTATCCAAGCTTATCTGTGCTCATTTTTTATCTCTGTGCTGCTGCAACCTCATTTCCCTCTTTGGGATCGATAAAGGTCTGTCTTATCTCTGCACAGCCGGCCCTGTCTCCACTGCGGCGTGTCAGCACTGGAGAAAGGTCTGGCCATAGCAACTTTCAGTCTGCCCTGGAAGGGGAAAAATGTTTTGTCTCAGCCAATCCCAGCAGGCACTGGGGTAGCAGCAGGTCAGCAGTCCATCACAGAGCTCACACCTAATGCAACCTGATTCCTAAACTCTTCTATCTATACTAGTCTGCAGCAGCCTGTGCACTATCTGTTCTGTGGTGTGTTGACCGGTGAGGCCGGCAGATTGTACAAGTCGTCGTCAGCGTGTGGCGACCGCAACAGGAAACACAACAACACAGCATGTCTGATGCACGTGTTGCACACTCGGACAGGAAGAGGCTCCAAGTGTGCATTAGTTTTAACAAGTTTCTTTAATGTGTCGTCTCTCTTCAGGTACAGGTGCAAACAACACAGACACGTTCACCTGGCTACTGACACACTTCCTGCTCGGTCCACTCACTGACGTATGCGCCCCGGTACATCGTACCCCCAAAAGGACCCTCTTTAGCTGTTGTACCTGTCTGAACTTCTTTATACTTATAGTATTAACCATCATGATGGAGAATTAAAGCTGTAGCTTCATGTTTACACTTGTTGCAATATACTGAAGTTTGAACTGAATGTCAACGTTAAAATATACAAAATAACAATGATATAAAAAAATAATATTATATGAAAATGGGGGGGTGTCCATACTTCTTTATAACATTACTGCTGGTCCCACACACACCTGTCCATCACAGAGATAACACTCAGACAAACTACCATTTGTGCTCACTCTGTCACCCACAGGGATTAATGAGTCACCTTTAACCTGACCTGTGTGCCTTTGCACTGTGGGAGGAAGCCAGAGCCCCCCAGAGGAAACCCACCCACAGGCAGAACATGCAAAAGAACACGGAGAGAACATGCAAACTCACAGAGGAAGTCACAGGAGAAGGCCGACGGGGTCGAAACCTGGAAAATCCTCACGGTCTGAGGCGACAGTGCTCACCACTGCACCACCGTGCGGCCCAAGAGCCGAAAGCGAGATTCAGGAGAGCGCACGGATAAATGTGACCACATTTTATAAAGTGAATGTCACCCTGCATTCACAGATTATCTCACAGCGATCATCACGGGTCACAAGCACAGTGGCAACAGACCGTAATCCAATAATGTGTAGCCAATGTGACTTTTCTTATCAATCAACTAATCGAATTAACTGTACAAATCATTCA
>JAPZDY010000023.1:23684355-23714046 GCA_029783645.1 Ctenochaetus hawaiiensis
ATGTGTTCAGCAACTTTGATGAATATTGGCCTCTTTGCTCAGCAGACTTGCGTGTTTACATCCTTCCTGTGAGAAGCACTCAA
The DNA here is from genome assembly GCA_029783645.1 of Ctenochaetus hawaiiensis. NCBI lineage: Eukaryota > Metazoa > Chordata > Actinopteri > Acanthuriformes > Acanthuridae > Ctenochaetus > Ctenochaetus hawaiiensis. Next base: position 23,684,439 of record JAPZDY010000023.1, read on the forward strand.
GCTTGAGAAATGAGTGGATCTATTAAACTTTTATCTCAAACGGTCCCAGTGTGAGACTTTAAAGATGACTCATTCAGGTCCCGTGAAACCCCCAAATCCCTTTTGTCCCAAGGGTAATACGATAAAAGAAACCCATCACAGCAGAGCAAATTGAGATTAGTTGGACTGAAGAGCAGTTTGTTGGTTTGACCTCAAAAGAGACCAGTGTCACATGCAAAACTGGGCCGGATATAAATATCACTACACTAATATTGTTCACAGGGCACTAGATTTCTAACTCACAAATAACCATATGGGACACATAAAAAATGCCCGAAAATACCAGAGGAGTGGACTCATGTCACATGACTTGGCATCCAGTGAGACTTGAGTCACAAATTTGGCGACTTTAGACTCAAAATAAAAAGAAATGAGAGAGAGAGACTTGGACTTCAAATCCCATGAGTGTGAGTTTACCTGACTTTAGCTTTTGATTTGACTATATTTTAAACTTTTCCCCAAATAACAAGATTAAAAAGTCTGTTATTTAAAAAAAAAGGGGGGGGGGCAAAGGGGCCAAAACTCAATTAATTTCACTTCATGTCACGAATCAACTGATGTTCACGCTGCTCGGTCACAGCATGTTGTTGCTTAAATCCCCTGACATCTTATATAATTTATATGCATCAGTGAGACAGGTGAGTGTGCATATCTGTCATCTTTTATTAAAAATAACGTCACACGACAGAAACTGTTCAAACTGAATAACATTCATGTCACGTTGCTCACTGAAGGTGCTGACATTTTAATATCTTCCTGTCTCTGAAGTCGTTTTTCACAATTTACCGAATTTTTTTTATGGCCTTTGTCTATTGTAGATGCTATGACACACGTTGACTCATTTAGTTACTGAGTCACTCATTCTTTACGCTGCACACACACATGCAGGCGGTGGTGTGTGTGTGTGTGTGTGTGCATGTAGAGGAGGATTACCCAAATCAAAGGTTTTACATGTTTAATCATTGTGTGAATTTTTGCTGGAGTATGAATGTAAAAGGAGACCTGCCTTTGGTTTGACTGGACTCTGAAACATTTAATCATTCTTATATATTAAATACACAGCTGGATAAAGATGACAGCAGTGCAGTGGCTGGGGTTATGCATCTGTTTGTGTGTGTGTGTGCTTATGTCCATCACTCATATATGTGTGTAAGTTAGGGCATAAGATTTTAAGTTAAAAACAATAAAAACAGAAATGAGAGCCCTGAATGTCTCTCTGTGTATTGTTCTGTATAATGAAAAATGCAACGTATCATAACTTATAACCTCAATCATTTCAAATTATAATGATTTGATCTTTATTATACAGGAATGTTAATCATAGCCTGAAACTCTAACTACAGGTATTAATGGGTTAAACGCCTCATAAAGGCTCATAGTAGCTATAGGCGATGAACTCAGTATTGAGCAACCAGCAAAACGCGGAGCTCCGAACCTGTTTTCTGGTTCGATCTGTTTATATTGGCAGGTTTTGGAGCGAGGCTCCGCTGGGCTCGTCAGTGGGCGGCTCTTCTCGCTGCACTTTACGCATCATTATAAAGGCTTCTCCCTCCCCTCTGCGCGCTGTCGCCGCTGCGAGCCCTCAGAGTCTGGATCTGTGTTGTAGATAGATGGGCTAGATGCCACACGCCAGTAGCCTACAGGTTGCAAAGGTTAAAGAAAGTTTGATCTCGCACTTTTCACCGCTCTACTTCTACTTCTTCTTCTTGTTTTTGGGGCTTTTTTTCTCCTCTGCTTGGATACCGCTGACTTAGGCATTGGATATGTGCACACAGGATGATGACAACCCCTTTCCTCCCCGTAGAAGTAAAATAAAATAGGCTTTCGCACACACTGGATTTACTCCTGTCGTTCCATATGAAGAAGTCAAAAGTAAGTGATTGATTTTTTTTTTTTCCTTTTTTTTGTTTCTTGTAGAAATAAGCGCTTTGCGTCGCGGCGTGACGCAGCAGAGAAGCGGGGACGCGTTTCTGCTGCTGCTGCTCTCGTGTAGTCAAACTTAACCGGACATCTTTTTCAGAAATGGCACGTTTTTTTCCCCCTCACGCAAATGCTGATCGTGATTTTAAAAGTGGTTTTTAGATGGCAAACGCAAAACCGGTTTGGCGAACCGAAAGTGTCAGCAAGGATCGGAGCTGTTCGGTGGCGCTTTCTGCTCTTTTGTGTGGGTTTTAATTGCAGAGCTGGTTGTGGTTGGAAGGTGTCAAACCGACTTCATTTCAACCTGCAGCGTTTGCCAAAAAAAGCCTCTACCTGTGTGGAGGTTATTCAACCTGCCCCACATTCACGCCTCCCTGATCAATACGTTTATTTTAACGGCGCCCTCCCGGCACCTCTGCGCCTCTGGGAGCGGGTCGCACCTTGCATCGCACGCTCAGTTTTCTTTAGATTTTTGCAGAACAGAGTCTCTCTGCAGCTTTCTGCCTGTTGAACAGAGTTATTTCTGGACACAGACGCCAAGCCGGAGATGTAACTCACTGAATCTTTTTTTAAAAACCGGATGGAAGTTGCTTTTCTGAACATATAAGTGATTTCCCATCTTATATTTTTGACATGTTTGCGTTATTTCATCCACCTTTCCAAGCTGACGCACACAATCAAAACGTCATTTTACTTTAACTTGTGTAACTTGGATTTAACGTGAGGTCATCGGGGTCAGTCTCTGCTTTTTTCTAAATATATTCTCCGTTTGCAGTTGTGCTTCTTGTGTCTGATTGATCTGCCTGAAACTAGTTTTAATCCTCCTGAAGAATTTCATTCATTCAGCGTCTTTCCGATAGTTCAGGCGGCCCTTCAGGTTATTCATCAACCTACTTTTGCAGCGGGGGCCGCCGCCGCGCCGCAGGGCCAGCTTAGGCCCTGTGACTGCGAGCCCTGACGCCGTAATCTACAGCACAGCCTCTGACGTGGCTGACCCAAAAACAAACAAACAAACAAACAAAATTCTTCAAATTGAGGACCGGAGGCTTCTGGTGTAAGGCCCTTCGTTTTTATTCTCAGCTGCAAAGAATCAATAGTTTAAACCAGAAGCATTTTTCTACATTCTAACAGCAGCTGTCATTTTTACCACCGTGGTGCAGAAAGGTTTGATCCTCCATCCAACCCAGCAGGAGATCACCTCAGGGAAACCAGATTCTGAGAAACAGAAATGTTTGTCAGGAATTTAAAAATCAACTTCTGAAGGGCTTTGCAATGTGAAAATGCATGTAAATTTATTTTTTACAAGACAACTGTTTGATAAGAAGGCGTGAGAGCTAATTTTAGGAGGGTTTAACCTGCATGACATCCCCGAGGCTGTTTCACTGATCCTTGTGCATATCAGGTTTTCGACTAAGGTGCCTGTTCTGCTTGGCCACCGACAGCTCTGTTAAAATAAAAGTGCATGAAAGAAGAAAAACATGAATATTAACGTGACAGGGTGTGTGAGTGTGTGTTTCCGTGCATGCAATGCATCTGGGAATACAAGTCTTTGAAGTTTCCTGGAGGAAAGGGTGGGCATCTCTGCATCCCCGACGCTGTTAATTGTATCCCGAGCAGAGTTTCCTTTATGCTTTTTTAATGAAGTTACACGGCGTGTTGCTCTGCGCGCCTGGTTGCATTAAAAGGTGCATTAACACCTTTGATCTTTTACTTAGTGTCCTGGTGCTTCCCACTGTCACATAATTACATGTGAGAAATTATGCCATGGACGTGCGAACGCAGCGTCAGTGTCTTGAATTTATTGTGAAAATGGAAAAAACATCTAACACTCCTCAAGGATGAACTGATGTGTTTGTTCCAGTCATAAGTCTCTGCGGGTTTGAGCGTGTAAAAATAGTTTTTTTTACAGTAAATCAATGAGGGAACTATCTTTGGTGATTGCAATAAGTTGTAATGCGATTTAAATGGCTTGGATCCACTTTAATGATTGCTCACTGAGCTCTGGAGGCTAAAACAAGCCCGCTGAGGCGGCAGCACACGCGGTTGTGTGCATTAGAGAAAACAGAAGAGCACATTTACACCTTCACACCCTCACAGAGAAGTTGACACCAGTAGGGAGCGCTAGTTTTCTGATGCCTGCTTAGTGTTGGAGGGATCAGTAGTTCAGGTCTCCAGAGTGTGGGAGGTTTAGAGAAAAAACTCTGTCCTCCTGTAACAGCAATGCAGAAATGTGAAGCTAATTTTTCATTATTTATGCCGATCCCTGCGATGATATGCGGCCCGCTGGTTGATGAGGTATTTATCCAGGTAAGGCTACACGTTCCCATCTGGGTAAAGAGTTTAACAGGATGATTGAACGTCCAGCCGGAGGAGATGGGCCCTAATAACGCAGTAAATCCACAGGCCAGCTGCTCACATGATTTAGGCTCAGCTTGCTTCTGCTTGATTGTCATGACCTCTGACCTGCTGTGTACACTGTGCAACATCAGAAACCTCCTGGGTCAACCGGAAGATCTTTCAAGTCTTCCAGGAAACCTTTATAGATTCTGAAAGATGCAGGTGGATGCAAACCAGAACAGGCAACTCTGCATCATTAGATTTTAAGGAAGCACAAACAAAGCGGAAAAAGTGGTGTGTCAGGATTCACTCTGCAGAAATCACAGCTAAACCGTAAAAAAAAAGACGTAAATCTGCTAATCAAATGTCAGGCAACAGTTTGCTTTAACATATATATAAAAAGAGAGAGCAAGAAAGGAGATACCAAACAGAAAATTTTCACACTCATGTCCCATGGTGTAAGTTTGCAGAGCGCAGAACGAGGACGCTTCTGCAGAATGAAACGATGACTTCCTCTGAACTGGATGTCCTCTAAAAAAAAAAAAAAAGCCAATTTAAAACACCGTTTGATCTCTGTTACGCGGCCGTGATTAATGGCTCTTCTGTTCTGTCACGTCTGTGAATCTCGGCAGGTGATTTATGAGGCTTATTGAATCCGAGAGTTAAGTTGGTAAATATTCCTCCTGTATCTTTCAACAGATATTTCAGCAGCTGGCATTAGTGATGAATGCTCGTTGTCAGTGCTGCATGTCAAATAGACCTTGTGACTCATGTCTTAATCACAGCTCATGCCTCGCTGCACATCTTTCAATTGTGTTAAATAAGATCCATCACTGCCACATTATTGTGCGACAGCTTTACTGCTTGAATTGTAATGTTCTCTTAATGTTCCAGTTAGCGCCCTCCCCTCCTTTTTCTTTCCACATGCAAGATGTTGCATTTTTTCGGGCTGCATTAAATGGAGTGATAAATATGTCTTTTTTTTCTCGGTGACTCATATCGATGTTTAAAAACCCTCTGGCAATCCTGTTATCTAAAGTCCTGTGGGTTTCTAGCTGGAAAGATTAACCAGCTCATCCGTTATGCTTTATCTCTTTGATGATCACCTCCGAGGTTGTGTGGGGTTGAGGAAGTTCAGTCACATCGACCTTCAGGGTCACATGTTATTGGCAAAACTAAATTTATTTGGTTTGGTTATGGAACTTGTTTTCACGCATTCTGAGAAGTCTGATTACTTAATGGACTTCATATTTAGTTTAAGCTGTTATATAAAGTGTGTTGGAAACATTTTTGAGGTTGTGATCTGAAAGTTTTAGATCCGGAGTTCGCAGTTGTTGTTTTTCCATGGTCCCTCCCCCCAAAATGACATCAGTTTAGAGCTCCTCTCCTCTTTATTTGAAAGATGTCTTTAAAAGGCTGCAAAAAAACAAAACAAACCGAAACAAAAAACTACACAACTGCACAGTTCAGCGTACTCACTCACCATCCAGGTTCACAAGGATAAAACCTTAGACAGCCGTTTTGAAATTTCCTTATTGAGATGCTGAGGGAAGACATTTTGTCAGGCAGGTTCACTTTGTTGCAGTGGGGGTTCATACGTGGTCTCTGGAGGTGCCAGATTATTTTAGAACTATGTTTTTACTATTTATTTCATTTAAAAAATTCAATTAATCATAGAAAAACAGTCCACATGACTCATGTTTCCTAACCAATGAAGATGTCATGATTAGCTTCAAAGCTTTGTGCAGTCACAGTTCCTGCAGGTAGTAAAAGAAAAGAGCTTTTAATGCTGATTTTTAAACAGTAAAGCACAAACAGTCAGTAAAAACAACAAAAAGGGAACATGATTTTAGTTATAGGACTTTCTCCCGTCACAGAGCCCAGGCCTCATGTTCAAGCGTTTGTCTTATTTCTGCAGCAACAGGACATTAAATGTCCCAGAAAATGGCCTGTCTGCAGTCATTGGACTTTGTACAAAGTTTTAACTCCGCCTTGGAGGTCAATAGTTGTAAGCCTTTACAGGAAATACAGTAATCTGTCTGCAGATATGACTGCTGCAATTCTGGTATTTGCATAACATTCGGGATACAAAAATCATTGAGAACATTTAAAATGTGTCAGATGAGTTCAGACAAGCTTTCTGAAACATTAACCAAGACACACCGTTCATCAATTAGGCAGGAATTCCTGCAAGCCTTGTTTAGCCTAAAGCATCGGCCTGAATTGATCAGTTCAAAGATTCCTTTGACCCAGATTTGGACCGGTTTGTGTGTAAAAGGTGCAAATTGATGTCATGTGTGTCATGGGTGTCATACATGCAAATAGGGAGATCAGTATCACATGCAGTGATACTTGATGTGAAGGTGTGAACCTGAAGCCAATGTAATATATTCGTCAGAGGAAAACAACAGCACTTCCAATTACTTCTCATTCTGTCTCTTTGGATTAAATTTAACACAATATTGGAGTCTAAGATAAGAATTTCTGTTGCGATTCTACTTTGCATGATTTTTTACTTATAAATCTCTCAGAAATCATGAGCGTCTTCAATCTCAATTTCCTACTCTGTCGCACTTTTTCGCAATTTTTCTTCCAGTAAGCACTAAATAAATCAAATACTTCAATACCATATTCTTTTCAGATTACAATGCTGATTCATAAGCATGAACAACATCAGCTTCTTGTATGTAGAAAAAAGGAAGCTGGCCATTTACCGGTTCCACCGTCTCAAATGCAATTTTCTGGTTTTCTGTTTCATGTCACTGGAAATCAGATATGTGAGTTGTAGCATGTTGGTCTTATTTCCACTGCGGGCTCAAAAAACTTTAAAGCTTTTTATTTTATAAATCACCAGATTAATCCATTAATCGATTCTTCTTAAAAACAATGGAGAAATGTATGAAACATCTAAGTTATTATCTGTTGTGGCCGTACGGTCTCTCCGTAACATTTAGGCGGCATGTTAATTCCTTCCTTTGAGTCAGGTCCAGTTTATGTTATGCTTCACTTTGTTCACTTTGTTCCAGTATTTTCAGTTTGGGCCATTAAAAGGCTTATTTTTAGTGGAAATTAGCAACTTGCTGAGAGCGCAGGGTCTGCAGCCGCTCACGTCGGAAACCTGGCAACCACTTCAGCATCAAGGGTTCGTTAAATATTCTCCTCTGCTGGTGCGAAACAGAATATGTAAAGACAGTCTAGTGGTTGCTGCTTTGGCCAGGAGACATGAACTAATAGTGTGAACCAGCTTTGGAACCACAGTGCTTCTTTATAATGAACCTCTCTCTTCCATGTCCTCACATGGTTGTTCCTGAGGTAGCAGTTGCTGGTAGTTGAGGTAGTTGTAGGCTCATTATTCTGCTTTGGATCAGGAAAATTCCTCTAAATCTCGTAAAACACTTGTAAAACCTTAAAACACATCCACTGGATGTGTTTTGAAATCTGCCAGGCCCTGAAAAGTTGACATTTTTTGCAGAGCAGTAAGTGGTAACACTCCGGGAGTTGTGGATGTAACCTCACACCGTTTCTGCTAGGACTTACTGGAAATGTTTTTAAAGTGTCTCAGCATGATACGAGTCTACTGCGGATTTCAGTGTCTGAATACAATGTTACATTCAAAGCTGAGACCTGAGAAAAAAAATCTCAATTTAATATCCAACTTCAGGCCCTAATTACATTAGCTTGAGCAGGATTTAATGTGAGGATTTTTCTGGTTTTCATTAGTGAGGTGGATTTCCAGTCAATTTGGTTTCACATCTTTGCAGCAACAGCAGCAGCAGCTGCGTGCTGTTGCTCATTAAGTCAATGACATCAGAAACAAAGAGTGCAGTGATTGGTGGGTTATTCTTTCTGCACTGAAACATCAGACTCTGTGAGGAACACTCACGTTGTGGTGGAGCTCTACTATATGTGATCTTCGGGTCTGTCTATACGCCTCAGGTCTTTGTGACTGCGTGTAAATTCAAATCATTAACCAAAGCTTTAGGCTTCTTATACATTCGGGACCTCCTATTTTACAAGCGTAGTCATCCTGAGAAATGAGCCATCCATATGTACGTCCAACTCCGAACGGATGCTGCTGCTGCGGGGCATTTAGATGGGCTAGATTTGTCTCCTGTCCGTAGAAATAGTGCATCTGCTTGTTTCGGAAATTGTTGTTTCTGCATGATCAATTCTTCCTTGAGCGAGGACGGGAAGCCACTTGGGACGACTGATGCAGTTAACAAATGCATCAGTCATCTCCGCTGTGCAGTCAACATTACAGTGTACGTCACAGCAGCGTTGCTGTGAGTTTTGGATGCTGTGCTGTAAACTTAAACGCTTCCTCCTGGTTTTAAAGGGCTGTTAAATGCAATTTCAGTCAGTCTGACATGTTTATTTCATTAACACTGGATTTGATCCTTCCTGCTGACTTTAATGGGGACATTCATACAGCACACAAGACTTTCACAGCAGCTTTTCCTTCACATTTCTTAAAGGAAGGTTTTTTAAAATCCTTTTTGTAACGAGAAGCTTCTCGAATGTCACATGTTAGCTAAGAACATGGAACATCTAATTGGAAAAGTTGTTATTGAATCAAAAACTGATCAAAAAAATGTAAAGAGATGGTTAAAGTCCAGGAAACATTTCTCAAAATACCACTAATTTTTTCTGCATTAAAAAGCTGCAGCTGAGGTTTCAAACACGGACGAATTTTATTTCATACCTGTGAAATCCATTTTACCATTTTCTACCATCTAGTTGCACATAGTTGCAAAAAAAAAACAAAAACAAAAAAAGAACAAACAGAACAAACACATGATGCTCATTAGCAGCACCATTGTTCGCTTCTTATGGAATGACGGAAACAGCATCTTAGATCAATTTGATATGAATAAGTAGTCAATAATGAGCTGGTTAACATCAGGCTGACAGCTGTTTTACTGACCTCAGCACTGGATCACAAGAACAAAACTTCAAAAGATTACTTTTTAAAGTTTAGGACCTTCTTTATGAGTGCTGTTGGTTTATTCAGGAGTAAGGCAAGGTGGAGGATACACAACGTGACTCTCTTCCTCGTCGTCCGGGGCCAAACTCCTCCTCTGTTAGTGCATGTTAACCAGATCTGTCCTCACAGTTATTTGTTGACATAGTAATGTGTGTGGCTGTATAAAGACATAAAATAACCACTTCCTCTCCAAGTAAAACAAGAGAACGCAGTCATGAAATGCACTTTATCCTCCTCCTCCTCCTCCTCCTCCTGCTCTCAGTAGCAAGATCAGATTTCCTGCTGGACACCAATGGGATTACTTAATTGCAACGAAAGCTTCAGTAGTTCAAATTTAAACTTCCTTCCGAGGAGGCAGCAATTTATTTGAGTAAATGACGTCTGGGTCTCCTCATGAGTTTCATACAAAAGGAAAGACAGCACATTTTCCAGTGAAGGACGAGGATTGTCCGAGCAGAAAGTGGACACAACAAGGATTCTGTAATTCTTCAGTCACACATCGTGGCTCTCAGGGCAAAATCTCAGAGGCAGTAATCTGATCAAGCCAGTGCTCCATCTCAAACAACAAATGTCAGGAGAAAATTCCTCTGAGAAAATGTAGGATAACAACATTTCAGCAAGCCAAAGGACATTGCCGGGTCCAAGTTTGAAACAGGAATCTCATGTTTGTGTCGGAAAAGAGCACCTCTGAATTGTTTTTCCTCTCTGTTTCATTATTTCCTTAGCTACAGTATTGTTTGTGTTTTCATTATTGAAACCTTTAATCTTCTTCAGATCACTGACACTAATATTCGGTGGAAATACAGGAACGTTTGGTCCACGCTAATCTTCTGAACAAGTGGTTTAACACAGCGGGTGTTTCGGATTGTACAGCTAGTTTGGGTCTGGTTACTCCAGATTACTATTTGTTTCCTGTTTTTCTCTGCAAAATGTTCCTACACACACACACACACACACACACACAACAAAACAAATTGTCCTCATGATAAAAGAGCAACTTGTTGGATGTTTGGGGGACCACAGTCATTTAGTAATTTGGCTATAGCTCTATATTGTGGCAGCTTGCTGAGCGCTTTCACCTTAAAGTGGTTTCATTGCGCTCAGCCCACAGAGTCTCTGTCTGTCCAGCTGTTGGCAAAGCACATCTGCAGCTTTATTCAGAAAGCAAAAACACACTATTGAAGGTCCTTAAGATGTCATTATGTATTTTATTAACTGCTTATTCAACATACTGGTCACTTTGCCCTTAATTTTGCATTCGTTGTGCAGTGAAGCATTAATCACGTTGCATCTGACTACTCTGACATTTGTTTGCTTTTAGCTCATCTGCCCTTTAGGCATTTAGGTTCTTTGCAAGTAGCAATGCAATAAACTTAACTAGCAAATTAAATAGCAGATGAATCCCTATTAAATCGGATTCATAGTCTGCAATGAGTTAAAATCATTCAGTCCTTGCAGGCTGCCAGCTTGAGCCATGCAGACTTTTGTCTGAACAAAAAAAGATTTTATGAGTCAATTTGACATTTTATAGATTTAAAAAAGGTTCTGAAATGTCACCAATAGAGTAATGTTTTCTTTTTTAATACATAATAATCCCCAGTGCTTATTGGAGACAGTACTAATGTGTGCAGCAGTCAGAACTGCAGAGAAGTGCCTCTTGAGCTTCTGGCTCAGCTGAGGTCTCTGGCTCTTCTCTGTTACCATGATGATGTGTTTTGTGGGAGGCAGCAGCTGTAAGTGCCCCTCAGCAAACAGCAGCAGCAGCAGACACATTATTCAGAGGATAATTTGATTTACACATGAAGTAAGTGAGCTCTAGTTGCTTGAAAATCAATAGGGTTCGTCCGGTTTTTGTACGAAGGCTTTGGTACTGAAGCCTCTCAGTTCTACTGTTTAATGACTTTAAATTACTATTAACAGGTACATGATGGGTTTATAGATAAATATATTTGCAGTTTGTCTGACTCATTGCAAGCTAAACACAAAAGTCTAAAAAGGCATTTGGGTAAACACTTGAGCAGGTGTTTTTCATTCGTCTCTTATCTTTGTGGTTTTTAACATGTGAAATATTGAAAGTAAATTTAGCTCAAGTGCTTTCTGGTCGACTGCAACCTGTCTGTTTTTCATAGTGTGTTCTGTGGGAAAGAAGCTTCTTACTTCAAAAACTTCTTTTGATATTTAGTGTTTAAAGCAGAAGAGAATATTGGCACAATATACAAAGTACACAGTGGTATAAAAAGTCATAATAAAGTCCACAAACAAGATCATGTTCTCATAAACTCCAGTACCATCATATGATGTTTTGGGCACAAGCTCCTCTTCAGACAGATGTCTAAAGAAAATATAGCAAACATCTGCCTGAAGACAGGCTTTTGCACTGAACATTTTTCATTTTTATAGCAGAAGTATCTAGTTTGCAGCTTTTACAATATGCATGCTTTCCAACCATCTTTAAAAACAATGTTTAAACTACAGTGTGTGGGGAATAGATTCTGGTTGAGAGGTGAGTTTGAAAAAATTAGGGTTTGGATTTCAGCTACATAATGCAGAGTTGTTTTTTTTTTTAAACATTATCAAATTTGAAAAAAATCCACCCCAAAACAACAAAAATACTATTAAAACTAATCAAAGAGGCAAAAATAAAACCTATGAATGAAACATGAATTCAGAACCCTTAGTCGGCCGTAGTCTGGATCAGCTCTTGAACATCTGGACAACAACAGCAGCCTCCAGTTTCTTTGCACAGCTTTTATCATCCGCCCCGTTTTAATCCTAGTTATAAAACATGGGAACTAATGTCACATGGCAAAATTCAAAGCAGTGATCTAGACAAAAGATTAGGATAAAATATCCTTCCCTTGGACCAAACAGGCAGCATGTTGCTATGGTGGGCTAATGTCATGCAAGGTCCTGCGTTCAGCTTTTATGAGATTATGCGGTTAAGAGAGCCATGAGGTCGGCGATCTGGAGAGCCTTTTTAGCCAATGATGCCTTGGGTTCAAAGTGGTGGTGGAAAATGAGACGAGGATAATCATCCTCAGCATCAGTGTGATGAGGGTGAGCAGGCTCACAGGCCCTGAGAGCCATAAAGCACCTGGCAGTAAAAGGACCCGGTGCCTTGGTTTGAAGGGTTGCATCTGACCATTCGACTCTTTTGGTCTGATATCGGCTGGTCCTGCTGCTCTGAAAATAGAAGTCATCAATTGCATTATGAAAACACAAGGACAGCATTGTCATTAGTGCCAGATATAAACGAGGAGCGTCTCCAGCATGGGAAATCGCTTATGTGACTGCTGCCGTGACTTCAGTCACATAAGGTCACTTAGAGAGCGTCACAGAAACACTGAGACGATTGAGTCATTTAGCTTTTCTTTTCTGAGGCTTTGTTTATTGATATGTTTGGCCCGAGCTGCGTGTTGAGACTCCACATGCATTCTGTAACTTGTAGAAACAAGATGTATTTGTTTTTGGACCACTGTTATTTAACCAAGATGTTTTCCCATCTTTTGCCTTGTAGAAATAAGACAGCTCACGATAAGAAAAGAGTCGTTGCACAATCATGAAGGGTTTTAAACAAGCATGCTTTATATGCATCAATGAACTGCATCATGGAACACTGCACTAGTGTTTGAGCCTTAACTCTTACCTTAAAGAATCCATTTATCACAGCCAATTACAATCTTAAAGTTATAGGATACATTTGGTATGGGTTACAAACTATGTTGATATCAATAAGAATATGTCCGCATTCATAAACTGCAAGAGTTGTTATAGATAAAATAAAAGGTTACAATAGATGATAAACTCTGCTTGCACACAAAAGTTTGAAAATTTAAACTGAATTTAGGACTAAAATAAATCTTCTAAGCTTTGTAACTGTAACATAAATAAACCAAATTAAGTGGTTGCACCTCTGTTTTATCATATTATTCTCTTCTTCGGGCTCAAAGTATTGTGCAGTCATTAAAGCCATAGATTCAGTTATTAGTAAAAGAAAAATTGTTGGATGTAGTCAAAACATTTAAATGACCCCAGTATGAACCTGTTGTTGTAGCACTGTGACCTCAGAGTGCCGCAGCAGGGCTCTTTTGAATGTTTCCTTATTCATTCAATCCCATGTTTGGCTGCAATGCATTTTCATATATTTTCTCTTTGTCTAAGAACACATTTCCTTGGCACCATCCCGCCTTGTATTCATACCTGGAAGCCATCCATTACAAGTATTGTTGCAACATGAGGAGCTCTATGGTAAATAATAATTAGAGGGATGCTTCACTCAAACATCATCCCTCAAACTCCAGGATTCTACAAAAAAACAAAAAAAACAAATTCAACATCTTTATGCTAAACGTGACTGTCAGAAGAAATATTTGCATCCCATCCACACAGAAAATGGTTTAAACAAACAAAACTGTTTAAACTGCTGCTAAAACTCAGCCACACAGTTTTAGATTGAAAAGGTTAAACAGAGAGAGACCCAGAAAGCAAAACAACTGGGGGATGAACTCACTAAAAGTGAGCTTTATTAAAAAAAACTGATACCAGCAAAACAAAACAAAACAAAAAGAGCAAAATTAACCTGAAAAAAACTAAGAAATAACAAAAAATAAACATAAAAAAATTAACCAGGAGCAACAACAGCACCAGACAGACGAACTAACAAAGACAAAGGTGAAACACACACTATATACACACACTATATACACACTGGGAACCATTAGAAACAGGTGAGACAGTCAACACAGGTGAAACGCATCAGGGCAGGTAATCACAAAAAGGAGGGAAACTCAACAGAAAGACACAAGACAAGGGTAAATAAAATAACAAAATAAATGAGGAAGTAGCAAGACTCAAACTAAAAATCATGACCCTGATTTTATTATCTGATGTGTTAAATTTTGCAATACATTGTAAAAACCACTAATAAATGGGTGCATAATATATAAAGCCAATAGGTAACAACTACAAAGTGATTTTTTGTTGGATATAAAAACGCTTTTGCATATTATTGCACCTCTTACATGTAAAATTTTCACATAGTTCGTACGACAGTAAGTCGGAGTCAATGATGGATGGATTTGAAGGGTTTTTAAGACATCATGGCATGGTGACAGCTATTATTTAGTCCACTTTATACACAATTTAAAGCTAATCAGCAACTCCATTTTTGTCAGCTTTTCTTCCCATCTACTCTCATTTTCCCTCCTACTTTGTAAGTTCAAGAACTTTCCTCGTGCAGTTATGTCTATGTCTTAGTTCTTGAGACCCTAGACACATTCTCCATATAACTTAATTTACAGAGCCAGTCAACAGTGGTGGTATGTGAACATGATAAATTATGTCTTAAATAATACAGGAAAGCTTTTCAAAGAATTAGATCCATACTGTAAAGGTTAAAGGTTTGAAAGGAGGTGCTGAGCGAGCAGAAGTTCTTGTGTGAGATTCATGGTTGTAGGTCTGCTCTGAACCTCTAAACAATGAGTTAAACAATCTAACTCTAGATCACAAGAAAAGTAAATGCAAGTTCTTTAATCCACAGAGATGTTTACATTTGCAGCCTGTTGTGCATTTGTCAGCATCATCAACATCTTGGAAACATGAGTGGATTTTTTCTACAAAGCTAATTGTCAAATGTTTCAGGAGGCCACGTTGCAAGCTCAGGGCTGGTTGTGGTCATCAGAAACAGAAAGTTCTTGGTTTGATTTTCAGCTCCTCCAGTCCATATGTCAAAGTACCCTTGGGCAAGATGGTGAACCCTGGTATGTGTAGTCATGAATGAATCCTGATGAGTCAATGGATTTACGGTGGCTAAACAATCTAACTCTAGATCACAAGAAAAGTAAATGTAAGTTCTTTAATCCACAGAGATGTTTACAGTTGCAGCCTGTTGTTCATTTGTCAGCATCATCAACATCTTGGAAACATGAGTGGATTTTTTTCTACAAAGCTAATTGTCAAATGTTTCAGGAGGCCACGTTGCAAGGTAAGGGCTGGTTGTGGTCATCAGAAATAGAAAGTTCTTAGTTTGATTTTCAGCTCCTCCAGTCCATATGTCAAAGTGTCCTTGGGCAAGATGGTGAACCCTGGTATATGTAATCATGAGTGAATCCTGATGAGTCAATGGCCCCGTCCAAGGTGGCCTTCGCCACCATGAATGTGAGAATGTATCAGTGCTCACTTATGTTGTGAAGCGAGTCAAGAAAACTTTAGCCTCGAATGCACCACGACGACACCAAGTCCCTAAAGACTTAGGTTTCTGCTGTGCCTCCTCTGACAAAAACAGCCAGGTGGATTAAAAAATCAGAACATCAAATGACAATGATAGCAACTATGAGCTCAGCTAGCAAACCAGCTAATCTGCAGCTAATCTGCTTTCAGCATGAGGAGTACAGATGTGTTCAGAAGATGGCAAAGAGACAAAATGTCTGATGATGTGGAACCAATTGCAAAAGAAACAGTGAGGAGGAGTTTGACTGAAGCCACGAGACAAAAACCTCAAAAGCTTTTAAGTTGTGAATGATTTGTTTGTATGTGGTAACTTAAATTTGGTTTTGTTTAGCCTGGTTATTTAATCTCTGTGATGTTGCTTTGTGAAATTAATGAACGTTTATATTGTTCCTCAGTGTTCTCAGTACGCCCCACCCCCCAGTCCACACACACAAACTACAACCCTTCTTAGCGATCAAACACGGTAAACAGCTCTAGATTGGGAGTGGCGATGCTCAACATAGACCAAGTTTCTTAGTGAGAGCTGTTTCTTGTTGGTTTCAACTGTGTTGCAAGATGACGGGAGTCTTTCTGCATGGGAATCTGTCCGATTCCAACCGTCCCAACCCAATTTGCATTCATTACTTGTTTAATCTGTTTTTTTTTTTTGACTGATTGCTTTTATATATGGTTTTTCAACCAGTCTAGAAAAAATATTGTCTCATTTGCCGTGTGGTTTTGTTTGACATGAAGGCGTTTGTGGCCACTAATGCCTTCATGTCAGACTAATCCTTTAAACAAACTCTGCAGGGATAAAACAGGGTAGTGTCAGTGAAGTGTTGAGTAAAATCCCCATTCACTGAAACTAGATACAATGAAAGTGTGTGTGAAGCTATGAAGTGAATGTGAGCAGCTAGCATGGTGCTCTGTTGTAACTTGAATACAATTTTAAAAGCTGTACTATCTTGTTGCCCTTTGAAATTCATAAATAAGCATCTTCCTCTAGAGACAAAATCAGTGATTTTGAACTCTCGACTTAAGATCACATGAAGAAACCATGTGGATTCACTTTGTCTGTACTGTAGAGCTTCCATACATTTGTAAAAAGCTCACTTATGTAATTTATTTTGCATGTAACACAGCTCCTGATGAATTGCTGAAGCACAGCCAACAGATTGAAATAGCATAAATAACAAAAACCAGATACAGGGATTCAGTACTAGCCAGGCTCTGACAATAAATCATGATATTACATGAGTACATTTATGACTTCGGTCTTTAACGTGTATGCAATTTAAAATAGCATTTTCTGTTTCTTATTACACCACATGTTTGAAATAAGACTGTTGTTTTTTTGTCATTTGCCTTTGGTGGTTACGGCACTTTATTTGAATAGCCAGATTAACACTGTAGCATAAAAAGCACAGTTACATATACAGTACAACAGTACAAATTCAGTTTATAACAACAACATCAGCAACAGAAACAAGATTTTACAACATTAAGATATATCCATGTCATGATCATAACAGATTGGGTTTGTTTCTGGCGTTAATTCATCAATGTCCCTCCATTATCTAAATGCAGTGATATAAACCCTTTTACTGGAGAAGGAGCAAGATCGTTAATCAATTTGTATATTGAGCTAGGTACTTGTTTTGCTTTTACACACAGACATGTAAAGATGAGGAAATTACACTTCTGAATGATTTTGGATAAAGTTAAAAATTCCTAAGACTGACTTTTACAGTGGCAACACTTGTGTCACATGACTCGCAAAGGTGCAATCACCCGTAATCCATCAGATGTTTTGTTATATTCAGAAAATATTTCATCACAGTCTACTGGTTGTATGTTTTCCTCTCACTCCAGTTTCAATCCAGTCTTAGTATACAGCATTGGCCCTGAAAATGGAAAACAAAGAAAGTGGCTTGGGCCAAGCCAGACAAAACTTACCTCCAGGCAGCAGACCCTTTGGATTCCATCAAATTTCTCTATCGGTTGGTTAGTTCGGTTGTATGTCCTGCTTGGCATTGCTAGTCCATGAATTATGTAAGCATAGCTTCTAAAGAAGGACTAATTAGCTACTGAGTTCAAATAAAAAAAACACAAAAAACAAATACCTCAAAAAATATCCCAAATCAGATTTTAGAAATTTTAGAAACCCTAAATTCATTTTTAAAGGAAAGCCAAAAAACAATTTCAGCTATTTAAAAATATGAAACAGTCTAATACTGTCACCCTTTGTGTCCACACTTGGCTACATACAAGTTTTTTTACTCATTTTTATCAAGCAAGACTCTGAAAGTCAGTTGCAAACTTTCACCATTGCTGATATTAATTTCACTGACCATGCGCAAAAATGACATAGTCATCTGCATACATTGGGGTTTTAACTTCTGGGTGTACATGTGGCAGGTTGTTGGCATATAAACCAAATAAAAGAGGTCCTAGTTATGAGCGTTGTGGGATGCCAACAGAGCACTCAACAGAAGTCTCATTTCAAATTCTTGCACATCGACTTCTTATAGTTAGATGACACTAACCCAAAAGCATCCTCAGTTTTTGGAGAAGGACATTATGAATAACTGTATTAAAAAAATTTTATCAAGTCCAAGTCTGGACTAAAATGTATTTACTTGTTGTTTGTATTGCATGTAATGGGATGAGACTTGACCTGAGGTTTGGTTCAATGTGGAGATAATTTCTTTTCTTTTCCTTTTTTCCTTTTTTTTGCATGTGCACCCCACATGTTTTTGGAATGCTCAACAGTCTGTTTCTCTCTGTAGTAGTTTGTTTATTTGTTGCAGTTTCTTAAATGTCTCGTAAAATAGCAGTTTAAGAGATTAGTCAGCTCAATAAAATCTGTGTGACTGGTTGCATCAGAGGTCCTGCATGTTTTCTAATGTTGTCAGCTTATTGATTCCACAGTTGAAAAAAACACTATCACCAACATGTACATTGAAGCACAAATCACTGTACACACATTACTCAAATACTGGCCTATGTTTTGTCTTGTTAGCACAGCTGAGATAGTAGCTTTTTAACAAATATCTATTGGTGATGAGTGAAGATTTGAAAGTTATCTGTGCTGTTTTAGAGCTTCTGCTGCTCCACCATCTTGTGGATACACTTAAAAAAATAAAGAATGTTGTGGGATCTATTAGGATTTCTTTAAAAATTTGGAGGGCAAACGTCAAGTTATGCTTTGCCGAACAACTTACGTGGTTACTTGCAAAATCCCTGACCTCATGTACTGCGATGACGTCTCAGCTTTTCATTCAATGTTATTATCCTGTATAAATGTCACTCATTGCATTAGGGGTTAAGGCAAGCTGATCTCTCCAAAAACACAGCTTTTTTTATCTTCCCTGTCTTTCATCTAAAGACGATTAGTTTTGGTGAGCGGTAGAAGCTAGGCGGACTTGAATTACATCCCATCTGCCCTTTATACAGTGCTTTTCCCTTGGCCCTTCTCGCTGTTGATGGATCATTGTTTTTTTTCTCTTCCTGCCTTGGCTCTGTTTTAAAAAAATATATGGTAACAGGAGGAAGGTGGGTGGCGGACTCTGCTTTGAGGATTTAAAAGTGACAGATCTAAACTGCCAAACTGTCAGGAGAATGAAAATGTATGAATGTGTTCAATTGTGAATGAGAAACAAGCAAGCACGGGTCATCGAGCCCTTTTTAAATAAACTTAAGAACAAAATCCTGTTGTACTGGTCGAAGTGCCTGAAGATTAGACATGGCTCATCTCACCGTGATCTTTTTATCCCACTCACTGAATCTCTTTTGTGAAACACTCAAAGCTTTATTCACCAAAGAGGAGGTTCACTTTCAAGATTGCTTAATTGTTGTGGGTAGGGCTACAGTTGGTCCTAATCTCTATTAAGAGGAGAATTATGGGTCTATTGCATAATATAGTTAGACTGGCACAGAGACGAGGTAGAAGGTCAGCCAAATGAATGGCACCTGTTAATGTATGGTGAGCCAGTGTGGCTCCATGCAACAGCTAAATACCTACAGGGAGAAACGGAGAGGCTAACAACCATCAGAAAGAATTGCTTTCAACAGCAGGTGTCCTCTTAAAGTTGCATTGTAAGGCTTCTTCAAAAAAAGCAAAAAAAGGTTTCATATTGCTGTTTTGAAACTGATAACACCTTACCCTGACATCAGTCAGATGATTTCTGGTGAAATCAATCTCTGCATCTTCTGTTTTTCAGTAAATGCTGGTGACAGGCTCAGATTTTCTGTTGCAGGCTGGCAATGAAACCAAAAGATGTCCAGATTCTGATTATATCCTCAAAAATCAAACGCGACCGACAGAAACAGTCACTTTTCATCTTTACCGAGCTTAAAAACACATAGCGATAGTAGTGATAGCTGTTGATCGCCTACATGTATCAGCTATGGAAAGAAGAAAGTCAGTTATCTGAAGTCTACTTTTCGCATGACAAAGTTGACTGACAGCCAGCTGCATGATAGCATCTGCAAAGAGCTTGCTGGTCATCTGAAAAATGCTGATGTGACTAGTTACAACAGCCCCTGTTTTAGTGTTTGATTTGCAGATTCATTCCCTTGCTTATCTTTCTCTGCTGGCCTCTAGGAGCATAGCTGTGATTACAAGTAACCAAAAAAGGGCCCAGGACCTCTTTACCCAAACAAACTTACAGCACAAAAAAAAAAAAATGTGTGTGCGTTGGGAATTTAGAAAGCCACATCAATTCCCAAAGGATCCAACAAAACAAGACCCAAGTGCAGTAAAGCATTTAGCTCTCTATGTTATGCTGCTTTTAAGACTCTTTTTGTAGAAGAAATTTAAACACTTGACTGTATAATTAATGCAGGTGTAAATAATAAGTAAAATAATAAGTTAAATAAGTACAAAAATGACTTAAAGCCATTTAAATGCTTTAGTTTCAGTAGTTTTGGTATTGTGCATGCTAGCTCACTGTCTCACTGGCTTTTTCTGCTTCTACAAATCAAAATGTATGTTGTAACAAAGGCCTGCTACCTGTATGCATGGAACAAATAAATGCCTTTTTTAAGTACACTGGTATGAATTAACCCAAGGTTATGATTTTTAACAAAGCCCTGCTGACCAGTGGAGCCCTCATTTTGCTTGACAAAATAAAAAAAAGGATTTGTCACCGGTGTCTTGCGACAGTGAATCATCTTGTAAACTCTAAAAACCTATGCTCCTTTACATGCAGCTTAACATTTAAGGGACCTGGTTTGTGTCATGCAGACGCAATAATTGCAGAGTATGTCAGATGACAAAGATTGCTGGGGGTGTTAAAACAGGCAATCTTGTCCATCAGCTTAAATCAAAACATGTTCTAGATTATAAAGAAAAGCAAAAGAACCGCAAATGTCAAGGCAATCATGAGCAGCAGTGGGAAAAAAAGAAGCTGGCTCTGTAAATCAGACAGTTCCTGAGGCATTTGCAAAAGGCAGTCCTTCAGGGCTGTTATGTTGGAATGTTGCCACATGTGTTTTTGCAATAAGAGAGTTACCCTTTTGCATTGTTGTACTTTGAGCATAAACAATAAGAGCATGTACAGAGGAACTCCGCAGTGCTAAAAGTGGAATGTTTTTCTTCAGCATGATACTAACCTGTGCTTACTACGTCTATAGGCAGAGTTTTTGGCTCAACCTTTCAGTTTTTGTCCTGCTGTACTTGTAATCAATTTTTATTTTTATTTCCTGCAACTAAGTTATAATATTTTCATCAAAAAATGATTTGTTGCACAATATTTTTTTTCGTAAGATGTTACCTCTTTACCCTGTGAAATATGTCCTGACAGTAACAGCTGTCATGCAGTTGCAATACCTGTATTTGACGCATATATTCATTTAAATCATACGAAAAAAGGAGTGCACCATAATATTTATTTATTTATTACAGTCCATGCTAGAAATTATATTGTGACACAAAGTTAAGGCTCTACTGACCAGAAACTCAAACATCAAAACTCTCTTTGTTTGAATTCTGAGGAGGCTCATTTCCACCAATGAGAGAGAAGATTTAGAGATTTAGTAAAAAATACTTAGGGATTTAAGGTCATTACATTGAGAAAGTTTCTCATTGTAATTACGCTTGATTACAGGATCTTCTAGGTTCTACAGAAGTCTATCGCTTTTATCTCGGAACAGTGGCATTTCCTGTGGCATCAAACACAGCACAAGAGAGCACAAACACTTGTTAAACTTTTAAATCAGTAACAGCTGCTTTGTGAATGAAATGTCAGTTGGTAAATCTGGTTTTATGTATTTTTAAAAGGTTAAGTGTTGTTTTTGGTTGGCCGCACTTTGACTTTGACTTTGGATTTTTACTGTTTATTAAATGTGGATAATGTGACTCACTTTCAAAACATCCTTTGTTCCTTTTGATTTTTTCAGATTTGGATACGCATTTGTGTCCATTTACTGCTGTTCATCACGGTTGGGGTACATTCAAGTAAATTTGACGTCAACCCAGTGACAGATGACATCTCCAGACTCTCTATTTTGGTGAGGACAAAACTTTTATGTAACTTTTGAATTCAAAGGCTTTTATCTGAAGAATTAGTCTTGCTATGGTTTCACATTTATGCTGGACTATCAATTCATTACATGTTGAATAACTATTATATCTGAAAAAATAGCTCAATTTTGTTCGATATTTTAACAATAAATTAAATGACCTTTTGTCCAAAAGACACAGATTCACTCACTCAAGTACATTTGACTTAGATAATTGTGTGTTTTCAGTGTTTTCCAAATTCCAGTTGGCGTGCTGAATCGTTATTCCTTTGAATTTTGATGCAATTTGTCTGTAACTTAATGTGTTTGTCATCTTTTTCTTTTTGCAGAGACAAAATATTCCTAAAGATTACAAAATTCCTGTACGTTACATTCCAAAAGAAGAGGTAAGACTTCACTGTATCTGCACACATGGTATCATGGGAAGTAATTAAGCCTTTTGTCCATCCTCCTGTTGACTCATGACCAGCATTTCTCAGATTTTTATGAAAATGATTTTCTTTTCAAAATCTGATCTGCCCACACTTCCTAAAAACTGACTCATACTGAAACAAATTGTACATGTTTACACTGTCGCTCCCAACAGGAAGGAACCCATTGACTTTGGTTACCGCTTCCTCAGTTACACCTTCATGCCAAACTTTAGCTGACCTGAATCATTGAGTCATTTGACAAGTGCACTTATGACTGGGATGATAAGCTCTTATGAAAGCTCTTTTATTGACATCATGCTCGGTGTGATTAGCACACTATGTATTAAAATTATCACACAGTTCTTGCTGTTGCTCATTTGATGCCATTTGTCTGCCTCTTTTGTTCCAGGGAGGGATGTGTTGGGTAAAACTAAATGTCTTCTACTTGGAGGAGAGTTTAAGAGATTTATCGCATAAGTTTGGAAACATTTCATCCAACAGAAAAGATATTAGCATATTCATCC
The DNA here is from genome assembly GCA_029783645.1 of Ctenochaetus hawaiiensis. Lineage (NCBI taxonomy): Eukaryota > Metazoa > Chordata > Actinopteri > Acanthuriformes > Acanthuridae > Ctenochaetus > Ctenochaetus hawaiiensis. Next base: position 23,707,388 of record JAPZDY010000023.1, read on the forward strand.
AAATGCTCGAAGAACTGCGGCTCAACTTGGGTTCTCTGGTAAGTCGATATCCTGGCTGCACCGTAAACCTGCTGGAAAAAGTCATCTCCATTTTAATAACTGTGCTTTTTTCTAACATTTGAAATATGATCATTGTTGCTTCTTAGTGGAAGTGCTGAAAAATTAACAGAAGGCAGCATCACTTAAAGCTGGAAATCATGAAATGGTCTTGAGATGTTATACAAAACATGTTGAAATTTGCAAATTAATGCTTTTAACAACACCCTCACAATGAACAGCTGAAGGACAAACAACACGAATTTCCTTCCTTCCTTCCTTTGCAGGAGCCGCTCATGTACGAGTTTGAGTGCCACTACAGGGAAGAGAGGTGGCAGACAGTGCGATACTTTGACTTTGTCAAAGATTTCCTTATAGCTGCACAGAATAGAGAAGATTCAGATGACTGTGATCCTCCTCCCTGTCCCACCACACCGCACACAGTAACGACAGAAGAATATTTAACAGGTGAATATTTGTTTCATGTGGGTTTCATATGTGGCATGCTTGTGATTTTATATTAACAGAGTTAGCATATGAGCAATCTAGCATATGGGCGGCACTATAATTAACAATAAAAAATTAAGAAAGGTACTCCTGGCACTTCAACACACTTTAATAAATTGAAAAACGAAGAAGTTCTGATCAAATGTGAGTCAAAATTCTGTTACTGTATTTCATATTTTTTTGCCTAAAATGAGTGAGTTAATCCAAGGCTTCGTACAAACGTTTTAAAACGTTTATTTCCTGTTTCAAAACAGGTGATCCAAACAGAAGCAACACTCAGTTCGCAGTATGTCACCCATCAGAGGGACTTACTGAAGGTAATAAGAAGAATTAAGTCCTTGTCCCCAATTTAGCATCAGCCTCAGATTTTTTTATGCTAAATACTGCATTTCACTGAAGTTGATTCCAAATATTGCAAATTCTTATCAAGTTTTCTATCTTTGCTTTTAAACACAATCAGTTCAGAATGCTAAAAGTTCAGCGCTCTGCATGGCGGTTAAAAAATCAAATCAACCATAACCTGGGTAGATGTTTATTTTCTTTAAGCAAAGGCGGTGTATTACCTGTGGTGTGAATCCTCCCTGGGGTGACAGTATTGGCTGAGACAAGCTTATCGGCACAGTTCAAGTGTAACATCCCCACGATGAACTTTACATCGAGCACTCATGTTCATCCCACCTGGTGTGAGGGGCTCCGAGCCAAAGGATACGACAATAGCACAATATTTCTTTGGACGAGCCCGATCTTTTGAAGACTGTTTGGATTTGACGTTCCGAGTTTGGATTTGTCTCTTCATGTAGCATTGGAAGGGTCAGGACTCTATACCAACATTTTATTTGGCAAACAAAGTAAAGTATTTTAACAGAGCGTTGATAAATGGGTCCACTTCTTTATAGAACTGCTGTATTTTTCACATGCAAGATCATCTCACTGCTCAGAACTTAAACAATACACAAAGGGTTTTAACTCAGAAATGTTGCCGTTCAAAAAACAGATGTCAGGGATGATGAATACATATCAAGCATGACATAAAAAATAGCATATTGAAGAGAAGGGTTTGGTGATTATGTCTACAAGTCAGTGCATCGCGGTTTTTATAGCATTGGGCAAAGTGGAATGAAGCTGGTTAACAGTTCAGTCGGAGAGACGTTACTGCCTCACAATCTGTGTGTGATTTGTGGGTTTTGTTCAGCTTAAATCTCAAAAAACTTTTGCTGAACACTTCTTTACATAAATATGAAAGCTGAGAGCGGCCAGGGTCGCTACTATCACTACTATATTTTATCCTGTTATCTTGAGATCACAAAATAACCATCTCATAATCACGAATAACAAGTTTATAACAAAACAATGCTTTATCACAGGATAATGTTACCCTGTGATAATGCAATAACTTATTAATTGATAACAGAGTAAAAGAAGATGGTAGTGTCCAGAGCTATCTTCATTTTATCCTGTTGTCTCAAGATCACAAAATAATCATCTCATTATCACAGGATGAATTCTGTATTCCGTTATCAAGAGATAACAGAATGAAAATAGATGGGAGCGACCATGGCCGCCCTTGGCTTCCATACAAATAATACTGTGGAAGAGTGAAGCTTTCAAAAAGTCACAAAATCATATCTTTCTTTCTCTAATACTGACAGTTTTCAGATTTGTGTCAGAATTTCGGTTTTTAGGAATATTGCTTTAAAAAGAAGCTTTTCCAATAAAAAAACAGTTTTCATAAGAGTCCTTTAACTATTAATAGTAACGTGACAATGTGATGTGAGGACACATGACTCATGAGTTGTCCAAAATTTGTTTCGAATGCTTTCAGCGTCAACCTCACATTCTCTCCGAAAGCCCTCATGTCCGACTGAGAGATGTGGTGTCTTACATGTGGATGTCTCGAAACCTCACCAAACAAATCCCGACCCCGCACCACCACCAGCACTGAATAAGTCGGAACATTTCTTTATTATTTATTTTTTTACGATTTGAGTAAACCGACTGGTAAAGGGTTCTCAAGTTTTCATTGTAGAGCACATTAGGACCAGTTGATGATGTAGGTCACACTTCCCACACACATTTTCCCGAGCCGGTCTACACATTCAGAGCAGCGACATTCCACACAAGCTCCCTTCTCTTTGGACTCATTGTAAACAGGCTGTATTTAGGACAGATCTCTGGTGGCCGTTTCGAGAAGCTTTTAATCCAGAAACCATTATTTCTTCACAAGAACTTTGCAAGATAAAAACTTGAAACGGTCACAGCGCTTAGACGGCCCATTGAGACTGAGGCTGAGTCACAGGGCCGAGGGAAGATGTCCCCAGGCAGTGCATGTGAAAAGGGGGGAAGAAAAAAAAAAGAGGGGGCCGAAACCGGATTGTATACGTGTTGATTACAGAGCAATCTTCCAATCTTCCCAAGCGCTTGGCTTTTCTTTGCCAGAGTGGTCGGATCAGGTCTTTCATGTGTGTGTGTGTGAGGAGGGGTAAAAAAGGCATGATGAGTTCAGTTTTTAGCACCTGACAATGACACGTTTTCATCATACTGCAGTTATTCTTCACCCTTTTTCCCCCCATTTTTTTTCTTCCCACCTCTCATTTATTTCCTTTTCGCATCTCGTTACCCCCAAACTCACCAACTCATCTCTTTTTTTTTTTTTTTACCCCCACAGAATCAACCACGTCTAAAGTTCCAGAGTGTGTAGACTGCAATGCACGTAAGTTTGCATTTCTCAGTTTTTCTCAGAAAACGAGTGTCAGTTCTGTGGTGGGTTTGTAAAACAGGCCCAGCTGGTGTGTCAAAGTGGCTGCAGTATTTTGCCACACTCCGGAGAAAAGTCACCCCACTTCCTTTAAGCTGCAGTCTCTTGATTTATGAAGCTCTGCAGGGCAAATTCCTCATCATGTCTTGTGTCTCATGTCTTATCTTGTGCGCTGTAACAAAGGCTTTTCTTTACTCGCCTTGTTACGACCCTCTTAACAGTTTCAAAAGTTAGTCTGTTTCAGTACACGGATGTTACGGTCATGTGGTTTTAGACAAAGAGAAATGCAGTTTATTTTTAACTGTTGTCTCATGCGTTCACAATTTATCTATCTCTGACATGTATTTATATCAAATGTAATAAACACACACAAATCATAACCTCCTTTAAACTGATTGTAAAAAGCCTCAGTAACAGTGAAGTGAAGGGAGGCTTCCTGTTGGCTCGTTCACTGGCTTAACCAAACACTTTCTCACATGAATCACAAAATAACTAATCAGAGACAGCGTTCATCATAGCTCTCTGTGGTTGTCTGGTGTCATGTTTTTATGTAAACTTGGAGGGATCTCAAGAACATGGTGACTAAATACAACTTCCAAAGTACACTTCCACTCAAAAATGTGTTTTGCTTATTTTTTAAGTCTCCTCAACGATAAAGATTTATAAGCAAAATTTGACACCAGAGGACTGTTTTCACTTTCATCTACTGAGGGGGGAAGTTTGTCTTCATTCAGGAAAATTGAAGCCTAAGTCTTTTTTTTTTTTCACCAGTGATTTTGAGACATTACAGCTATTGTGAAAAGAGAACCATGGTCCAATATTGGATTTATACAAGTGGGATGAACATGTTGAAACCTTGAGAGGACATTTAGGGTCTGTGTCCACATTGTGAGTATTTTTAGCACATGCAGATGCAGAAGCATGCAGTCCTCTGGAGGAAAAGTGCTACGCCCAACTTCCTTGCTATTTTTTTATTTTTCTTTAGCACTCTGAGTGCATGTAGTTAAAATTCTCTGAACTTTTCAGAAACATGTTGGGTTGTCATTGCCACTCCTTTTCGGTCATGATTGAAGACACTTCTGAGGATGAGGGGATCTTAAAGGATTATCTCAACGCAGAATGTTAAAAACAATTTAAAAAAAAAAGTATGTGCTTTCGTTAAATGTTGATATTTGCGGGTGTTTTTCATTTTCAACGAGCACATTAAGACATTAAAAGTTCAAAAAATCCAAAAAAATCCCTAAATCACCCGAGATTAACTGATCTTTGAAATTCATACAAGTTGGGGTTTTTTTTCGTTAATTGTTGCAAGAAACAGTTTGGGAGAAAATTACATTTTGTTTTGTGTTGTTTCTCTTCTTTTTCCCAGAGTTTGGTTCCTCCAGCATGACTAAGTTAGTGGAGCAAAGCCTTTTCTCCTTACTGTTCATTCCACTCCTAGCCCTGGTTTTCCTGCTTGTGTGGAAGGTGAGCTGACCTTTGACCTCTAACGCAGCACAACACTGAGCTGTTAAACACCCTGAGCCTATCCGGAGATATGACTGTTTGTTATTGGGATATTTTATTGTCGTGAGCCCGTTTGAACCGTTAAATTTATGACATCCTTTCATCTTTTTGCAGAAACTGTGAAGAACATGTCGATCTGCATTTTTGAGACTTAAAGCTCCGGCATTAAAAATGATTTTCCTTCCTCCAAAACAGGTCCGATCACGGAGGAACGGGGGAGATCCTCACCAGAATCCTGCAGAAGGTGGACTCTTCACGGGAACAGAAGGGACTGCGCCTCCACTAGATGCTGAAATATCAGAAAAGTGAGCTGTGGTTGTTTTTCTTTTATGTGCATCTCACCAGTAAACTGTTCCACTTTATGGAACTCGCTGTCTGTTCACAAGCGCCGATGCTGAGAAGCTGCATACCAAACATCTGCAGAGTTAAAAGGGTTTTCAACTTATTTACAGGTTATTTAGAGCAAAATAATAATTAAAAAAAAAGATTAGGAAAGAATATGTTGTATATGTAGTATATGTACTATGTATCCACTTGTTCGAGTACTTTCTGCAGTCTTTTTGTGATATGGATGAGTAAGAAGTTAAGAGCAAACACTTTTAAAACTGAGCTGAAAAAGTAAAATCATCATGCGAACCAATGCCTGTTAATTACAGACAGAAACTTTGCATGGGGCTTGTTTGAAAGAATAATGACTGTTTTTTTGGAGGAAAGATTTTATTACATTAGCAACACTTTCAAGTCTTCAGACTAAAAAAAGATAGAAAGAAAAACCTATTATTTTACATTTAAGATGCCCTTAAAATAACCAAATGATGTCAGTTACTTAAACAGTTGTAACATTTTTGTGATTAGGTAATTAAAAACACACAGAAAATGAAATCTGCAGGGGCTCAACATCAGGTTTATGAATTTTTATCTTTAGCAATTAATCTACAGTTTATTTTGAGCATCTTCATTTTTGTTTCTGTTGTCCAGTAACAGTCCTAAACTCAAAGAAAAGCAGAAAATTTCTCCACTAAAAAAGCCTGGATGAAAAATCTTATTGCAATTGTATGTCTTGAAATGTTTTGACTTTATCAATAATCAAAATATAATTAGCATATTTTGTTTTTGCACACAACAAATTGATTAATTGCTTAATTGTTGCAGCCCTGCTTCCAATACCAGCTGGAATGGATCCTTAATTTTTTATTCAATTCGTTCTTTCTAACCTGAACCTTTACTTTTGACACATTCACAAATGACACAGTGAAACATGGGAATGTGATTGGCTTCTGGCTCCCGGAGGTCAAACCTCAGTGACAAGTTTTATTGGCCGTTTGCACATCCGCTGGTCTTCTCTAGTCAATCAGCTGCATGAGAAGCAAACTTTGTGTTTAACATTTTCTCTCTGTCTCATTACAGAAACATGTTGAACGTCATTGAAACAGTGTAATGCTTCAACCATCCGATGCTCTTCAGCGTACCTGGTGAGCCACAGAAGTCAAAATTTACTCTTGCTGTTTTTAAAAAAAAAAAAAAAGAGATGAATTTCTGTTTGAAATGTTTGAGCTCTAAAACATCTCCTCACCCTTTTTTTTCTCTCAAAGGGCTCTACTCTTTTCTCCCGTTGGTGTCCGAAGGTGATGAAAAAAACAAACATGAGGCTGAATCCCATGACAAGATCTCAGAGGTTAAAGGCCTGTTTTTGACTTGCTCTCCAGATTCACGGCGGCAGATTCACAACCGCCCCGATTCTTCTGGTTAAAGCCACGCCGGCTACCTGGCCATCATGGATGATAAGCTTGCCTTTTTCTTGTAAGACTGCATTAACCCCCCATGCTTTTGACAAAAAAAAAAAAAAAAAAGATGA
>JAPZDY010000023.1:23764603-23775096 GCA_029783645.1 Ctenochaetus hawaiiensis
CTACTGTGAAGCACTTTGTGACAGCTGTTCTGTGAAAAGCGCTATACAAATAAATTTTACTTACTTACTTACTTACTCCTGATTTTAAAATTTAGTAGCTAGCACTGTCTCAGAGTAATAGAAAAAGCTGCAAAAACATGACTGAATGGTCACAGTGCAGAGCTCTGCACAACCCTTTTGCAGTGGTTTGCTGATTATATACAAAGATGGCAAATTCCAGGAAGACAGATTCTTTTGATCCGAACGATTTAACAGGCAAAGCAGACTTCTTTTGCTTTAAGGACACAACCTCTTCATCCTTTGCAGCTCTCAGCATTACAAAACACATTGCTGAACGGAGATTCCAGTCATTCCTCATCAACACAAACAAAAAAAAACATCTAACATCAGTACTTGTGGCTTTCAGTCACCGGTGCAACTTAAACATTACTAGTCCAATGAATAACGTCACTACAGGGAGAAGATGGAGGCCAGGAATAAACTTGTTTGCCTGTTTTGTGTTCATGTAAAATATCACAAGGTTTACGGGATTAAACTAGAGCCAAATCAATCAATCAATCAACTAACCACTCAATCAATCAAGATTGGAACTGAGCGCTGAAAATAAGTGTACATGTGTTTTCACAAGTATTCCCTGTTACATCATCATCATCATTATCTAAGTTACGTGATGTTTTGTGACAATTGGTACATTTGCAATTTTCCAAATGGATCCCAATCATCATACCCAGGATAATCAAAGCTACATGTTGAGAGGTGATTAGATTTGTGTCAACGACTGTGACTCAGAGACTAAACAGCAGTCTCCAAGACCCAAGAGGGCACATCAGGCCAGAAACACAACCATTAGTGTGCTGGTGGGTTTTTTTCCTGGTATTCACTGGGTTATGCATGGTGAAGTCATCCCCGAGGGTCCGTCATGTCTGTTAATGACGATTACTTACTGCTGAGATGTTATGAGGCATCCGGGGGGGAGAACATTCAGTGCAAACGATCTAACTGTGGTTTGCTCTCCAACATGAGGACACACTCGCTAACACAGCGTTAGAAACGTAAGAGTTTCATACCTACAATGACTCTGTCATGACTCCCCACCTCCTACTTGCCTGCAAATTCCTTTGGTTCATCAAAATGAAGTTTAGACTCTGGGGTAAAACCTTCAATGTACACATACCATACCCAAAAAAAGTGTAATTCATTCACCAAAAAGAGAAGAATGACAGTCTGTAACCAAAGGTACAAAAACAGATAAAAAAAACAATCCCCCTATATGAATTTTCTGCTGTATTTTCACCACAAAGCAAAAATGTGAAGAAGCGTAAATATTGATATTACTGATTTGTTGTGACACACCTTAACACAAAGGTCTCCCTGTGGACTATAACTGCCCATCTATAACTGAGGAGGACAGCAACACTGCGGAAGACCTGCCAGGTCAATGAATCACTTGTGTCCTACAATCACAACTGGGAATGTTGGGTTTGGCTTCCTGCCTCTTTCTTTGAAATGTGCAATAACGTCGTAACTTGAGGGCTCATGAAAAGAAAAAAAAAACCTGAACACAGTATAGATAAGAGACTACGATGAGGTGCATTAACTTACCAATGGAGTGGTCTGCACCTGTTGATTTAGTGTAGGCCAGGAAAGCAGCCAGTAAAAAGATTGAAGACAGGAGTTCAGCTCTGCCAACCACCCCTGTGACCTGATGAGGAGAAATGACAGCAGAGAGTCATCCATTCACTTTATTTATATATCATTTGTGTCTTTGAGATCTAACTGGGCAGAGAAGTTTGCCAAGATGGAGCATTTACATTAACGTAGACTGAAAAATCTCTCTCGTAATTGGAATATAATTTATAATAGCCAAGTAATTTGGACTCATGTGTCAAAAGTGTCAAAGCTTCCCAAAAGCACAAAGGTCATCAGCCACCACAAAAAGTCCGCGTTAAAGCTCTTGAATCCAGCTGTGAAAACAGGTCAATCCATTTATATTATCTTAGCAAAGAGCAAGCAAATATAGATCTCAGTAAAGCTGCTTCTGACTACGTCATCTGTCATTTGGATTAATGATGACTGCCCTCATGTGGAATAAATAACATTCTCATTTCTACCATTAAACAAAGGCCTCAGTCCTCAAACTGCCCTCAAAACACACATGGGTCCTCAAAGGCTTCTACAAAGCACTTTACAAGAGGAGAGTCAGTTGTGTGTAGTGTGCTTCCCCCCCCAGAGGACACTAAGCACTGCGAGAAGATTACAAATCCATACAAACAACTACATTCAAACCAGGCTCATGTATAGTCCTCTGAATGAACTAACTGTCAATTTGTGGGCGGAAAAACAAAGAATTACAGCTGCAACCAGCATTTAAAAACACAGAGTCAAAACTCTTACCTACACTTATTTTATCGGGCCGCCACACTACAGCATTTATTCACTTGGTAAGTTAGCCAAGTTGCATGGGCAGACGGGGGCCATTTTCCTCCAAGTGCATTAAGAAAACATGTACGTCCCTGTGCTATGTTCACAGTCTCACTTTGATTACACTGAAGATAGTACACAACTACATTATCTAATTAAACTGAGGATTACTTTTGCTATCACATGTCAAACCTGCCTTACTGATTGAAAAATATGATCTGGTCACATAACATTTAGGAAGAAGCAAGAAAATCTTTGGAAACTGCTGGAAACTACTTACACTACAAAAACAGTCATAAAACAGCTTTGTTATTTCATCACAGCTTATTCAACAGAATGTTAGGCAAGGTGACTGTGGTTAGCTAAATATAGCTGAATTCGGCTACAGATATGGTTTGTTTTTGTATGTTAAAAACTAAAAGTGTGCAGGTTTCAGTGAGTGCTTTCCCTTGAGATGAGTTTTAGAGCCCCAAGGTACTGTTGTAGAGTACAATACAACAATTTGGGTCGGAAGGAATTTGGAAATACTAAAGAACAACATCGACTAAAGACTCCATTCAAAAGACAGATAACCAAAAAAACACAGTTAGAAAGACATGAAGACACACAAGAACTCTTTGTATTCATCATGAAAAGGACCTTCAGCACTAGGAGCATAACTCAAAAACAAATGATCTGTTCAGAGAGAGATTCCAGACGGCGATAACATGAAGGGCATTCGCCGGACTAACTCTAAAGGCTCATCTGTGAGGCAAATTTTTTCCATTCAAGAGGTCTGAGAGACTCTGCATAGATTAGAGAACACCACGAGGCAGTTTGGCAAAGTGGTGCGAGCTCTGTAACAGTAGCACTCCACCCCGAGAAGCAGAATGTTTTCTTTGTTTTTCTACTCTGGCCGAGGCCTATCTGGTCAGCAGTTCAGCTTTGTTGAATAGGATGTATTACAAGTCCTAATTGGGGAAGAGACTTTTCGGGCAGGCCCTATAAAAGGACAAGATCAAGTTTAAAAGATAAACAAATTGCAAAAGGGCTTTGGTTTCCAATCAAGTTCAGTACACTTTGTGGTCCCAATAAAATTCATGTTAAACGTATAAAAGCACAGAGTCTATCTTATAAAAACGTATAAAAATGAACTTATTTTAGAATATTTAAATGCAGCACACAACAAAGCTAACTATCAGAAGAAGAGGACTGGTAATCATTGCTCTATAAACAGAAAGGGCTCAAATAACAGTGACTGAAATTGCGTAAATCTTGTTATAAGTGAGTTAAAAACATGCATGTTAAAACAGTCCTTAAAAAAAGGGAGGGAATGTATAATGTAAGGCCACAAAGTGAAAGAAAGAACTAACAATATGGTGTGAATGGGGGTGATACATGCTGTTTACTGTCATAATACAACTCTTATTCCCCACCCTGATGACAGAGCTAACGGGCATGTTAGAGCAATGCTGAGGCTGTGAAGTTACAACAGCACTAAAGACAGCAAACAAGTCATTTTCAAATCCACCATCCTCGCTCGGTAAAGACCGTAATGTATGTACATACACAATGGTATGTACATATTCATTCATGACCTCAAAACCATGTTTTGTTGATTTATGTCAACAGAAGTACCACTTGGTTTCTCAACATGCTCTGGTTCTTTGTTGTGCATCGTGTCAGTGCATGTTTGTGTTTGACGACACACTCAGTGCTGTTGCTCTAATGTTTGGCTGTACAGTCCTACATGACTGCATGGGAACCTGAATTATCTTGGCATCCTTCTAATGTTTTATGTGGATGATTTAAGTGTAATATCACCCATCTGCTGCACAGAATAAAATTATAACTTTACTGCCTCAGCATTTCTACAACATTCCAACTGAGCCTTTCCAGTGTGGCGGCGCATCGTCTGGAGAATGAGCTTCAACATAGACGAGGCCTTTCTTTTGCTTCAGGATAAATGCTTGGCATTTCCTGCTACTTCTATGGCAACCTCATGCTTACAAACTCATTCCATCCGTAACTATTAGCCCATTAATTTAACTTAAAATTCATCCCTCATTTATTATTTCAACAGGAAAACATTAAAGTAAATAAGGGATTATAAATACTATTTCAGTTGACTTTTGAATGAGCAAAGAAACATCTTTACAAACAAAAGTTCAGTAAGTATTTCAGTATGCAATTCCAGTCCTGCTTAAGTGATGCGAGGGAATTCAGTTTCAATCATAACATACATTAAATAATTTGCCTTCATCCAATAAATGTACACTTACAGCTTCTGTGTGGATGGGGTGCACGGCAAACAGCAAAGCTGCCACCAAGCTGGAAGTCTTGTCCAGGAACAATCGACACACTCGCAGGAAAAGCACACACACTATGGCATGTAAAACAACATTGAACAGATGGTAGGATGCTGCTCTCAGCTCACTGAAGAGGTAGTTCAATCTGAAGGTGAGTACAGTCAAGGGCCGGTAAGATTTATGACTCCGCTCCTGTAGTGGGACACACAATATATATCTCGTCAGATTCAGGTCAGCTGACTGACAGAGACATTAACGGCTGACAAATGTTTAATAAAGCTTTTAAGTGATTCTTCAAAGTGACCTTGGCCTCAAACTCAAAATTAGAATTTACAGTTTTGCCAAACTGATACATTTAACTGACCTAAATAAAACTGCAAATAAAACAAATTTGATACCAATACACACGCTGTAGACACGTCATTTCAGCTTTTATAAATAATGTTATAAAAGAATAATGTAATTTGCCCTGGCTCAAAGAGGGAATACACGATCATGAGGTCCTTTTATATAACTATAAACCCTACGTAATTGGCAGAGATTAAAGAGGGGGCAATGTGGCTGTTTATGTAAGGTCAAGTTCATCTGTTACTGTTTTAAATATTGTCACTGTACATTTTTCTTTTGATGCCCCATGAGATAATGACATCTCAATTAATGTTATGGGTTTATACAAATCACCCAGAGCTGTCTTCAGTTCATCTAACAATTTATACTCTTACTCATTTCATACAGGTCTCTGAGGTGCTGGTTCTAGGTGATTTTCATCTAAAATGGCTCAAAAAATCTAAAAGCCATGTGTGAGAATCTTAGTTAGTTGCAACTGATAAATGAGCTAACCATACCTAATCTGAAGGATCCATCATGATCAACACTTAGATATTTAGGTAGGAGTGACAAAACTGCTTCTGTAGTTCTTGCACATTGGACTTATCCCTTAAGTCTGTGTATAAAGAAACCTACACTGATAAATCAAAGATGTGTGTCATGACCATGTCTTACCTCAGCCATAGGTGTTCCCCAGAAGTCATTGAGGAACAGGTTGCGGAGAGGAGTTGTGGGTCGAAGGTCCTTGTTATCAAGGATTGCTGAGACATCATCAAACACAAAGCCGCACCACAAACTGTTCCAGTAACATCCCACCACCAGTCCAGTCAAAAGTAAAATCTCCTTCCATGACACGACAGCCATGGCTGATCAAAGCCGTCATTGATCACTAAACAGAAATACAAAGAGATTAAACGTGCAAAAAAATTAGCTGTGGGTGTGGAAAACAAGCAACAAGCAGATAGTATCTTGATAGATTAGGCATTTGCAAAGCAACCATCCATTCAAACCAACAAAACAATTCCCCAAAAGCACTTTGTATAGTAGCTTATAAAGTAGGAAATGTAAAGCAAGTTTTATTAAAATAAAAAACAGGAACAAAACGAAAGAAAAACTAAACAAATGTCTTAATGCCCTTAATATTCCCCTCTGAAGTTTGAAATATAACCAAGCAGCTATAGTAGCAAAATCTTAACGGGTAAGGATGCTGGCTCATATATCTAAAAATCAAATAGTCCAGTAACTGGTACAGTGACAGCTGGCAGCTATGAAAGGTGGAACTTTACTAAATCTAAAACCACACTAGTTAATAGGACCGTCTTGCGAAAGCAATCGATGTGCTGCGTCAATTTAATAATCATATATAAAATTTCTATCGTGCGATCGGGGCAGTTGTTGAAGTACAAAAGCCCCAGATAGCGTTCCTTGACAATTTTAGGGGTACTGCCTGCTGCAATAGACCGTTAGCTAAAGATAAAGCTAATCAGAAGCTAATGCTAACCAGATTGATACAAGTCTTTCAAGCAGATATGGCGAATGCAGATGTATGTATAAGCATGTATTGTATTGCCTACCTACCTTGTCTATAACAGGACAGACGGTGACTGTAGAGGTAATATCTAAAACTGTGAAAGATTACATTTACTGAGTGCACAATTCAGATAGCGGCATTTCACTTGTGAAAGCTAGCTTCAACGCATCATCACTATTACTTCCGGTGCAGGGGTGACCGCGCAAGCTATAGCTAGTTAAGCTAGACTCGATGCTTTTTGACAAATTTAAGTTTATGTATAAATACTGAATCGAAGTTATTAGTGCTTTGAGATTATACTAATTCCGTCATGTCTCTAACGTTTTGTAAACTTTACTAAAAGGACATGTATTCGCTGCCTTTTTCTAGATTTATTTTTGGAGACTAGCTTAATTAGCTAACTTGCGTTGTTGTTGTTAGTGGCAACCATTCAGAGTGGTAACCTAGCATCCGGAGCACTTTGTAATGGAAAACTCAGTCTGGATGATTCTGAACTGTCATTTTAACTCAACGCTTCTTAACGATTTAAAAAAATGACAGAGATCTGGTTTGAAAGTTAAACTTTAATGCCAAATCCTGATAGCTAATATATAAAAATGGATGGAGTCGCTTAGTCTCAGTTTTTCTTGCACTTTCATTAGCTAAACGTTACCCTGTAGTTTCTTAAACGTTATCATAAATTAGGCTAGCAAAATTAATTAGCATAGTCGTGGCGCTAAGGCGAACAGTGATGACAATTTTGAAGAGCACACCGATGTCTTATTATTTCTCCATAGAAACAACGAAGTAGCTAACCAGCTGACACTCAAATTGTCTAAAGTTGGTTAGGTTATCACTGCCTGCTCAGTTCTCGGTAAGTCTTTGCAGTCTTTAAACAGCCAAGATGCCCGCTGTTCTCGAGTGGGATAGAGTAATGAGAATTAACCCAGTGAGCCTCCATGACTGTGAAAAAGAGCAAGTTGACGAGGTCCTCGGCATGCTGATTATGGTAATTGTCCACACTTCACACCAGTATTAGTTAAACCTCATATACTTCTGCTCAGTTGCCCAACCACCAACGCATCTCTGGCTTAGGATAACAAGTCGGATGTGGTGGTGCTGTCATTGTGTATATTTAGCCATGGTTGTGTTTACTTGCACAAAGAAAGATTACTGGCCTGCTGATCTGAGATTATTGTTCAGGGTATTAGAACTCCTTGGCTCAATGGCTTTGTCAGCAAAATGTACACACCGGACTGTTTTGTTTCTCTACCTGTGGTCAGTGAATATTTCACGCAGTAAACTTACATCTTCAGTATGTAGAGTGGTTGCTTTTAAATGAACTTTGATCAATAAAAATGACATGTAGGTCTATACAGCAGGTCACTTTTGATACTATTATTGTGAGGTACAATGACTATGCATTTTTCTTTTTTTTCCACATTAAATGACCGTTTCTCCATGCAGACAGAAGAATGGGATGTGAAGGATAAAACTCCAGAAAACATTGTTCAAGTCCTCAAAGTGTTTCAGGCCCTGTTGAAGGTGCGCACTTTTATTATTATTGCTGTATTCCTATTTCTCCAAGTACCATCTATCAGAAAACCTCAATAGTAGATAAAATGTATTTCCATAAGCAATAATATGTAAAGTATAATTACATTAATTTTGCCACCACTTTATGGAGCATATGCTGCTTGAAATAATGCAATAAAAATAGAAATAAAATAGGTATTTTACACATATTTTTTCTTGTCTCCCTCTGGCTTCTAGATGAAGGGTCTGGAACTTGATTTTGCCTTCAACTACATTGGTAAGCATGTAATAGTCCAGTAGGGCACATATTAAGTTTCATATATGTAGATTTTGCTAATAAACAGCATTGTACACGCTGTTGATTATATTTTCTTCGCTCTAGAAAAGGAACTCAATGTGGTGTCAAAGCAGGGACAAGAGAGCAAAGTAAGATGTTTCCCAGCATTTGTCTATTTGTCTATATGTAGTTTGCGTACATAACCAAAACAAAGTATGTTACATAATATCTGTTACTAATTGTGCTACTGAGGCTGCTAATTGTGCTAGCAACATAATTGTGAAAGACCAAAATTTGCATTAATGTGTCCAGATGAAAATAACTTTTCATGCTGCTTTACTTCAGGCAACAGTTCCAAATCTTTCAGCCAATCAAAGGGTGTAACTCAAGCTATGTAGTGATTGGTTGTAGTGAACACTAAGCGACAGCACCTAAGAGGATTAAAGCTAATTCCTCGCCTGCTCACAGCTATTACTTCTAGTTTCAATTTCAATCATTATTTTCATGTTCTAAGTTTTGTGTGCGATCAGAATTTGCACTGCCTTTAGCTTGTAATGCAGAAATGAAACAAATCCTGGTTTAAAGACTAATATCAGTGTATGCATATATTCATGTTTTGAACGGATGAAGCTAATGGAAGACTAAGAGATTTCCTGGTGGGGGTTGTTTGGGTGTTTGTATGTTTTGTTTCTGGTCCATGCGGCTCAGCAGTCCGGCACAGGGCCAGACACCCGCTTCCTGAGAGATGAGATTCGGCAGCTTGAGACCCAGTTGGAACAGAGAGAGAAGGAGTTGGCCCAGTTAAAGAAAGAGATGGGCAAAGAGAAGAAAATCAATGAGGAGGTATGAGCATGTTATAATTCCCATGCATGGTTTAGGGTTGTGGATTCAATATTAGTCCTATAACCTTCTACAAATTTGAGTTTTGTCGGTTCACACACTGCTATGACATTTAGCTGGTATGTTCTCTGTCTGGTGAGATTAAATCTGCACTGTGTTCCTGCATCTCAAACTCTTAGTTTTGTTTCCTAGTTGACTCAGCGAGCAGAAGAGGCTGAAGATGAGGTCAAGAAACTGAAGAGAGAGGTATGTGGCAGCTGGCACAGCTATATCATACAAGATCTTTTAAAACCATCACTTCGTCCTCAGTTGGTACACATCTTCTCTTCATTTGTAGTCTCACGATCTTGCATCATTTGCTCACACAAATGCTTTTTCAGATTTCATCATCTCTTTCCTTTTTTTTTCTCTGCATGGCCTTAGATAAAAAAGCTTAAGAAGAAGGTAAGAAGTAGCGGTAGTTTATGAAAATTAGGTCTCAGATGGTATCAAAATAAATATTAGCTTGGTAAGTGTTTGTAGTTTTAAAAAAATATGAGAGAGGCAGTATTTGTAGTACACTTTATAACTTTTACTCTTTATTTCTATAGATGGTGAGGAGCTATACAACCTCAGTTCCAAAAAAGTTGGGCCAATTGTGATCATTGCTAACAATTTGAACACAGTCAGTACAGAACTGTAGAAAAACAATTTATTTAATGTATAACATATGCACTTGTTCTGAATTTGATGGCGGTAACATGTTTCATGCATGTTGGAACGGGGCAACAGAAGACTGAACACTGCAGAATGCTTAAACAGCACCTGCTCACAACATTTCACCTGTAAAAGAGTCGATTGGAAACCGTTGATAGGGCCATCATGATTAAAACTATTGTCAGTAAACAGTTTTTATCTGAATTTAACACATATGCCCAACATATTTGGAATCAGAGTTGTACACGTATTGCTGCTGTAACGTTGCCATAGTGATATTTTGTCACAGCCTTTTTTTAGAAATCAAGAAAAAGGTTAGAAGTAGTGTTAGATGATCAGCCGAGACAGTTTAGGGATCTGAAAATGTCCAAGAAAAAATACAAGACACGTGGGCTCAAGGTAAGAGCATATTTGAATTTAGACCTGTCTACATTAATGAAGTATTGTATTGAGTATTAAAAAAAAAGAACCAGTGCAGTTAGTGCCCAAAACATCATTGGTACCCATCTACCAAGTATCACTGATATTGGGGAGGTGAGGTGCCTGCGTAGAGCAAAAAAGATCCTAAAAGACAACACTCACCCCAGCCACAGCCTGT
>JAPZDY010000023.1:23795382-23805917 GCA_029783645.1 Ctenochaetus hawaiiensis
TGCCTGACAGGTGGAATGGATGTGGGAAATTTATGATACAAATAAATCTGGAGTGAGTTTTCTCGCCTCCGTGTTGGCTCGTGATGGATCGGTTGCTGGAATGTTTTCCAGCCGCTCACCCATCGAAGGTTTTTAATCAAACTTTAACAACGTTTGAATCGATTCTGCTTTTCAGCTACAGATCTCGGTATCTGTTTCAGGATTAATAAACTATTTTAAATGGTACAGAGATTATGTTTCAGTTTGTCTCAGCTGTAGTTCTGTTATTATTCACTCCATTTGGACCACAATAACAAAAAAAAGATGTTTATAACAAGAATCAGCCGGGGAGAAAGGAAGTAGTCCGTGCAGAAATGGATGATGAGGTGTTATCTGTGAAGTGAGGTCCGATCCCTGCACTCACACATCTGTCACAGCTGGCGTGTCTTTGCTCTGTGTTTTCTCAGGCTCTCAGTAAGGCTCTGCTGGATCTGCGAGCAGAGTTGACGTCTGCTGCAGAGCAGAACGTCATCGCCAGCGCCGCACAAAAACAGGAGAGTCTCAATGTGCAGATGTTGGTGGACAGACAAACCAAAGAGCTAAAGGTGGGACTTACTGCTAATAATGACACACTGATTGTATGTTGTATTTCATTACTGACATTGATGAATCACTGTTGAGCTAATTTACTGACACACTCGGGTAAGTTATGTGTTATTACTGCTCAAACAGAAATTATTCACAAATAAAAGGAACAATCCGTAAAGAAACAGATGCAGCATCCCAACTAACCATTAAACTCGTCAGAAACCCTCAGTAAGTTAATTTGGTCAACATTGCACCAAAAAAAAGTCAAAGGATTTTAAGTGATAGTTTAGCCATCTTTAGCCAATTACTGTTTATGAGCATAACTAATTAGCATAAAAACAAGTAATACTGATCACATTCAGGCATTAGTTTGGCAGCTAGCATGTTTTTTATTTGTTTTGTCTGTTTGTAATGTAATAAAAAGAGGAGGAAATACAATGATTACCAATGGTACAATTGTTCTAGTGGTAACAGTGGTAACCAATACATCTGTAGCTCTTTGCTTTGAATAATGGAGCTCTATTTATAGATATTGAATACACAGACAATAACCACATAAAAATTATTTGATGGCTTTTGAACTTATTGGATTTCTTAATAAGATTACTATTAAGTATTACGAGACCAGTCCTTAAAATTTAATTAAAAAAAAAAATCTCTTCTCCAAAGGCACAACTGCAAGATCTTAATGAAGAACTTCAAGTTGCAAAAGAATCCGCCAAAGCAGCCAGAGGCCGCGAGAACACCCTGAAAGAGGAAGTGGACGGCCTGAACCAGGACGTTCAGAGGGGTCAGAAAACCCAGAGACGCCTGCAGGCTGAAAAGGAAGAGAGAGAGCAGGAAATCCAGGAGCTCAAGCAGCAAATCAAGAGGCTCAGCAGTGCCCTTCAGGTTGGTATTTGTAGGGGGCATGAAGTAAAAGCCCAAATTTGAGATTTGTGAGGAAGCATGCGGCTTGGCTGGAGTGAGATCTGGACTGCTTATCATTTTTATTTAATGCTTGGAGTGATACGCTCCAACAAAAGCCCCATTAAACAGCCACACTCAGCCCCATAAGACAATTTTAATAACAATAACCAAAATATCTTCTCCTAAAATTCAAGATAAACTCTACCAGGGGGTGTTGGAGTAATTTATTTATTCTGGTACTCTTGTGGATCACACACAGCGTGTATTACGAAAGTCAAAATTCCAGACTTGTCTCAAAACAACATGTCTGCGTCTCTTATCTTTCACGTAATGCCTCGTGTCGACCCTGACCCTCGCAGTCTTGGCACCTAACTTTGCTTGTCAGGTCCACTGTTAGCGCTTTCTAATCTTTTCTCTTTAATTGCTGATTAGAGTCAAGCAGAAGCAGATGGGAAGGGACAAACCATGGAGAATCTGCAGAAGAAGATCAGGAGGCTTGAGTGTGACTTGGAGAAAAGAGCAGAAATTAAAAATGTCAAAGATGATTCTGGAAAGGTTTGATCATCAAGCTTTTTTTTATCATATTTTCCTGCAATCATTGTCATTCATTGCACACCAACTTGTTGTGCAACTTGTTTTCCTGACAGGCCAAAGAAGAACTGGTGCGTTGGGAGGAGGGTAAAAAATGGCAGGCGAAGATGGAAAAGGTGAAGCTTTCGCTGAAGGAGAAGGAACGAGAGAACGAATCGCTGTCAAAGCAGCTCAGCACTCTGAAAGATCTGTACTCCAGGTCAGTGTGAACATCACAGCGGTCAGTCCGGACAGCTCGCTGTCATCCTGCTTTTGAGATGCGATAAGAGATAAGACTCTTTTCACTTGTACTCTGATGGTGATATGTGATTACCGTCACTCACTTTTGGAAGTTTTTAAACACTTAACACATTTACATTTATGTCACTTGACCTTTGGAGAGACAAGACAAAGAGTCAGAAACAAAGGGTGTTAATGTCCAAATCCAGAGTGCCATCCCTTTTATTTCCACTGTGTTTTATTTTAATGCAGATTGGAGCAGGAGAAGACTGCCCTGCAGAAGAAGCTGAAGGGTCGCCGTGTGACTGCTGATCAGGTGGTGGAGGTGCGATCCACTGAGCTGGAGAAGGAGATGGAGGAGCTGAGGAAGAAGAACGCTGACCTGGAGACACAGATTCTCACCATAAAGTAAAACACCTTGGTTCAGTTACAAATACTCCAACTTAGGCACCTTTTTTGGTTTATTTCAAAGATTTTACAGCCGCATGAAAGTTCAGTAAACTCACGCGTAAACTTCTTCATTCTTCTTCATCATAAAATGTCTGAACTTCATTGAATCCTGTATGAACTTGTTGTTGAATGCACAGACAGCACCAGGCTTTACCTCGAGATGATGCCATGGAGAATCTGACCCTGAGGAACCGCTACCTGGAGGAGAGACTCCACTCATTAGAGAGCCAGATATCCAAAGAGCCTCCATCAAGACCCTCTGTGAGTGCTCATCTGAATGCATGGTTGCAATAAATGTGCAGGATTTTCTCAACATATCCTGATCATTCACATATTAATGTCTACATACAGCTGAAACTATTTGTTTATTCTTTTAATCAACAGCAAATGTACCTTTAAATGTTTTGTGATGGTCAAATGTAGTAATTTTGAACATAATATAGGTAAATTAATCATGAAAATCCCAAATATTTTGAGTTTGTTACAGACATCCGTATCTGTACTGAACAAACCGTTTTCACTTCTTTGTGTAACACTTATCTTAAGGAACCCAACATCTGCTCATCACTCACTTCATCACTCTTCACTCTCTTTCTTTATGTATCTCCTCCTTTTCTGGACGTAATCTGATTCATGACCTGTGAAGGGAAAGAGCTCCTCTGCCCCTGCGCTGAGACAGATTTGTTCGCTAAGTGTTGATGATGAGAATGTGTCATGCGATGGGAATGAAGCCCCCCCTCCCGCTGAACCTGTTTGCCCTGAAGCTGCTGAAGGTCCCCATGACCAACAGGGGGAACCACAGCAAAGCCAGATGGACAAAAAAACTCAAACTAGCTTTGAGGGAGCAGCAGATGTTGGCGCTGAACAAGAGCGGTCGGGTCCCGTTGTGGCAGATGTGATCGGAGAAGATGTCAAAGAAGATGAGACAGGAACAATAACAGATGTTTTAAAGAGCTCGCAAGACGTCCCAGATGCTTGTAAAGTCGATGTGTTTGGGGAAAACATAGAACCACCGGGCACAAGTGGGCCTCAACCCGAAGAACCCAGTGAACCTGATGCCCCCTTAGAAAGACCAGGATCACAGATGTCCCACTCTGAAGCTGCAGATACAAACGATGACAATGTAGGATTTGGAGAAGAAAAGCCAGAAGAGGCTGAGGAACCGCCTGAGCTGAAAGATGAAGCTGATGAGACGACAAAGGAGGCAACAGAAGAAGAAAACCCAGAAAAGTCCAGCTCCATACTGAGCCAACATGCAGAGTTTATCAGCAAAAAAAGACACGATCCTGTAAACAAACGACAAAGCAGATCTCTTAGATATCTGAAGGTACTTCAAGCTCCTGTAGTAACGCAGAAGGAGTTGTAGTGCTGTGATAGGATGGCGGTAGATGTGGCAGAGCAAAACTAAAGCCAGTAAAAGTGAGTAGTGAGTTGCTTGTTAGTGTGTTGGTGTTTTCCTTCCTCCACGTTGTCCGTTATAAACATTTCTGTGGTCCCGCGTTGGTAGTTTCATTTAAAAATGAAGCTGTTCGTCTAAACTCCCCTTAGACTTTTGCTTTTGCTGTAAAAACATAATATTTTCCTCCACAGTGGCGTTACATCCATCATGTTTTTGACTTATGTCGCTGAACTCGTGCGTGTCACCTCTGCAGACGTCGGGTCGAGGCACAGGTACGCCCTCACAGAGAGACCTGGACCTCCAAAAAGAAAACCTCAAGCTGGCCTCCGAGAACCTGGAGCTGCGCTTTCAGGTGGAGCAGACCAACAAAGACTTGCCAAGACTCAAGGTACGACTTAAGAAGTATGCTGTTTGGCTTATTTTCATTTTACTTTACTTTTTTTAATGAACATTAAATGTAAAAGTGAAACAATGAGACGACTGGCTTAGCTGAGAATAAAATGGTTTCCCCGTTTTCATTTCCTATGTGAAACCACAAAGTTAGATTTTTCTTTGTACTAGTTTTGGAATAAATTTTAAAAAATGACATATAGTGTTACTAAAAGGAAATTAAGAGTTCTGGGTTGGTAGGTTTTTAATTACCTTCAGTCAGAGCAAGACTGGCTATTTCCCATTGTTTATTGTCTCTGTGCTAAGCTAAGCTAATCAGCTACATCAAGCTTTCTCTTGATGGATGGTATCGTGTCTTCTTGCATGGAATTAACAAATTAAAATTGAGTATTCACAAATACAACATAATTTCATTTTTGATCTTTTCTACGCTAATCTTATGTAGGTATCATAATTTTGCAAACTTTAAAACAGTCAAAAATAACAAGAAAATAACAAAAAATGAAGAACACGAATCAGACTTTCACCTGCAACCTGCAGCACATCAATGATTTACGCGAGCACAATTTTGAGGCAGGTGTTTTATGACATTTTATAGCAATTCCCTTGGTTTTTGTGTTTTACAGGATCAAGTTGCAGACCTGAAAGAGATGTGCAGCGTGCTGAAGAAGGAAAAGGCAGAGGTGGAGAAAAAGCTGGCACACATACGAGGAGTATGTTCACCTTAATGTTAACACTTTGTCTTTCTGTGCATGTAGATATTTTTCTCGTAACTTCTTAACATTGCAGTGACAATAAATAAACTATACTGTAAATATGATCTTGAAGCTATCCAGAATAACAAAGAGCAAAGAAACAACAGCAGCATTTCCATTGAGGTTCAACCTTCAAATAGGAACTAATCTCCTGTTGAAAAGACTTGTTTATATGTTTCTCATCAGGCTGGTCAAAGCGGTAAAACGATACCTGAACTGGAGAAGACGATCGGACTGATGAAGAAGGTGGTGGAGAGGGTGCAGAGGGAGAACGAGACTCTAAAGAAATCTGTTGCACTAACAAACCGAGACAAGGTCGCTGCCTTGGAGCAAGAAAACGCAAACCTGAAGGTCGTTGACCTGACACACTCCTTCCTGTGGTTTATTAACACCTCTGTTACGACGGCTGACTGTCGTTTTTTTCTTCTTCCAGGGAGACTATGAGAAGCTGAAGAGTGAAAGCGAAGCTGAGCTGAGTTCCAAACTTGAATCAAAAACTAAAGGACTGGAGAAAATAGTGATGGAAAACGAACGTCTGCGCAAGGAGATCAAAAGGGTAAATTCATTCAGTATATGATCAGTGTTGTAATAAAATACGCTTATGTTATGTTAGTACTGACTAGAAACACTTCATATGGACGAGTTGGAATAAGTGACAAACCCTAAAATTGAACAGTAACCTTTTACTGTGATGCCAACAATTGTTTCTTTGAGAGAATTTTTTATGAGAACAAGGATTTTTAACTTATAATAAACGAATAATGATCTTATCTCTGTTAACCACCTGGATGTGCACGTTTCTTACTGTAACAGGGAACCGAAGCAGCAGACAGGCTCAGGGTGACCAGGACGAGTCTGGAGGTGACCAACGAGAAGCTGGAGGCAGAGCTGGAAGAAGCCAAACAGAGGCTGCGAGCGGCTCTGACCAGGCCGATAACGGAGGCAGTGGAGGGCAAGACCTCAAAGGCATCTGTGACAACAAGGTCATCAATGTTCTCTTTTTCTTCCTCCCAAACCAAACCATCTGGGTTTTTTTATCAGGTTTTACAGAAAAAATCTAAGACTTCAAAGCTTAAATGAACTTCCTGTCCCTTCAAGTGTGATCACATGACCCAGAGTTCTCCGGTACTAACATCTCACAACACCAAAGTATCTCTGAAGTCTTCCATTTGTTTTTTTTGTTTGTTTGTTTGTTTGTTTGTTTGTTCTTTGGTATCATATCAGGTTCTGTTGTTCATCACTTACTAAAAAAGTCTCAATTACAACAAAATGTATTAAACCTGGAGAAAACACAACCAAAGTTGTCAAAGTCAGGCTTGAAACTCACAAAGAATCTGAAAAAGACTGTAAGCTCAGCCTTTTTGTTCGTTCTGAACAATTTGATACTATAAAAAAATATTTATTATTTGCGTGAGTCGTGTTAATATGCATGTTCTTTTTTTATTTAGTTAATTTCTTTGTTTCCTGAACCCCTTTTTTTCTCTATTCTTCCTCCTGAACTCAGAACACATTTCAGATAGTGATTTCAGGGCTTGAAGCAAGAAAATTATCTTCTTCTCTATGAAGAAGCAGTGATGGAGAACAAGGTCTCCATTCCCTCCCACACACTCAGGCTCTCTAAGGTGACTTGGGAAGTCGAAAAATAAGTCAGCGCTTGTTTCTTTTACATCTGCAGACTGTTCGAGAACAAGATGAAGGAGCTGGAGAAGGAGCTCTCTGAGAAGTCCTCCAGTCTGTCCCAGCTCAAACAGCAGCTGAAGGAGGTGATGGAGCGTGAGGACAAAGCTCAGATCAACATCCGGCAGCTTGAGGATCAGGTACAGTTCAGATAACAGCTTAATTTAACAACCCCGGTTGAGCACAGGCTGATTCAGTGTTTGAACATTCAAGCACAGGCGGACATTGTTGTTTTTTTATGAGAACCTCAGAGAAACTCCACCATTTTATTGGATTTGTGATTTGGCCTCAGGCGTTCGAAACCAACAATAAGAAGTATGATATTTTTCCTGAAAGGGTCACTGTGCTCAGGCCACATCCTCACCGTTTCAAATTCACAACTTAAAATAACTCCCCATAACTATCATCATTCAGATAACACATTACTCTGGTGTTTTAGATCCACTGAAATGGAGACTTTTGGAAAAATCTGCCCCGTTTTGGTCAGTTTAATGGCTCATTTTGAGGTTTGGTATAAAACTTTTTGAAGTAAAGAAGAAGACACCTTCAAACACAGTGATGTGGATGAAGCCTGTCAGTAACAACGTGATGCTACGAGATCCTCACTGCTCAAACACTCACATCTTTAAAACTCCAACTCACAGCTCCATGACCAGCAAACTGGCTTTAGATGATCTTTAAAAACCAAATAACCCACTCTGAAGTCCAGCTTCTCTTTCTTGCTCTGCAGCTCTCATTAGTGACAAAAGATTCATGTAGTTGAATTGTAATTATGGATTTTTCATTTCTTTAGGTCGACTTGTTAAAAAGATTTCCTGCTGCTGCAAAGACGGGAGAAGGACTCAAAGAGTTCCAGGAGATGAGGTGTGTTAAACTGTGTGCATGTCGTTAATGATTAGTAATGATAATATGGCATTTTTAGACCAGTAACATGACAAGATAACAAGTTTTATGTATTAATTTATATCATGATACAGCAAAAAAAATGCACAAAACCATTATGAATCTGCAAAACAGCTTTAATGTGTGATTGTAGTTCTCTAACAAATACAATTCCAATGAAAGATGATAAATAAGAATGATTTCCCACAGCTGTTCCTGACATTAACTTACTGTTTATCAAGGAAACACGTAATTTGTTTGACTTACACATGTCAAGTGTTTGAAATAAAAAAATCACTACAAGCAAACCCAGAATGTTAAGAAACGCTTCGATGGTGAAGAGCAGTAACTCCATCCATCCTGTGATATTCGTATGTCCATCATCTGGATAACGTTTATTTATCTACAGGTTTATTTTGTTGTGTGACATCTCATTTTCAGGCTGGTCAACACTGAGCTGCAGAAGGAGAACAAAGAGCTGAAACAAAAGCTGCACGAGTACAGTCAGCGTGCCGGGGGAACATCTTCCAAACCAGGTGAAACTTCTCAACCCACTTTATGGTCTCAGAAATGAAGCTTTGAGCCATTTATATAATACTTTTGTGATTTTTCTCAATGTCGGGTGTTTTATTAGAAGAAAAAGTAACCTAAAAATCCGAACACTCAGTCATTTTTTACTCAGCTGATGGAAAGCTGAGGAACATTTCTCAGCCTACAAAATATTTCCGGAGCAAAAAAGCATTTTGTGAACTTCTTTAGACTTTCCATCTGCGTGGCGGCAGGTTGATAAACACTGAGTTCTCATTTTTGATTGAACTGTTTATTAGATTTTAGTTTCATGCAAAACATGCCACATTATTTCTGATGAAAAGACACTGGAAAAGCCAAGAAAATATACAGAAGATCATTATAAGTTAGATATTTTTCTGCTGTACTTTTCACAATCTGATAAATAATGACACTTTACATTTTGATTTTCAGTCTTGTTAAGCAGTTCTGTCGGCTGATTTGATAGAAGTGATGAAACGGTTCCTTCAGTCGTGCCTCTTCTTGTATTTTTTAGATTATGGGAAGCTCAAAAATCTCCTGCAGGCGGCCGAAACGGAGAAATCCAAACTTCAGACTGAAGTGAAAAAACTGAGGAAAGAACTGGAGAACTTTGACCCGACGTTCTTCGAGGAGATCGAAGACTTGAAATATAACTACAATTTAGAGGTGAAGAAGAACCTTCTGCTGGAGGAGCAGCTGAAGAAGGTGTGTGATGAGTTTGGCGTACAAGCAGAAATGCCGAGTGTGTCCATCAGTTAACTCAGGGTCACTGTGCCTTGTAATCAAATACACCTGAATGTAATCTTATAGTCGTCACTTCTCAGGTAACTTTGATTACAGGTCTCTTGGGCTCAGTGCCAATTCTTGTACAGTTTTGGTCCTGACCATAATGAGTGTGTATCATCAAACACTGAAATCTATCTGACACCAAATGTAAACACTGAATGTCTGCCTGTCTGTTGTGGTTGATATCAGAGAGGAATGATAAATTACCTTATGAATGTAAAACTGTGAAGAGGAAAATAAATATTTGTATTTACATTTAGTCTATATTTCGTTCATCTACCCTGAAAGCGATAAAGAGTGATTGTAAATATGTTGTTTTATATAAATTGATAATATTTATCTACAGCTGCAGACTTCACTGTTTACAAAACTACACGGCTTTTATAAGATACCGGCCTTAAAGGGACAGTTTGGATATTTTGGGGTTTGTATGAGACACTTCTGCTCAGTCTGTGTCTTACCTGTCGCAGGTGACGATCAGCTCGCCCTCTGCCTGGAAAAGCAGTGCCGTGCGGCGGCAGGAAACAGAGCACAGTGTTGCTGTAAACGGCACCAACAGCAACACGTCTTTGAGCCTCCAACTAGACCACCCACCTCAAGTATGTGTGTCCCTTCACCTGCCCGCTAGATCACACCGCAGGTCAGAGGTGTGCAGGGATACAGATGTTCTGTGGTTGAGGAATGTAAAGGAAATGGCAGTCTGACAGGAGCGCAGATTGCCAAACATTTTTAAGATGTAGCCGGCAGGTAAAGGGACACATACTTGAGGTGGGTGGTCTAGTTGGAGGCTCAAAGACGTGTTGTTGTTGGTGCCGCTTACAGCAACACTGTGCTCTGTTTCCTGCCGCCGCACGGCACTGCTTTTCCAGGCAGAGGGCGAGCTGACCGTCACCTGCGACAGGTAAGACACAGACTGAGCAGAAGTGTCTCATACAAACCTTTAAAATATCCAAACTGTCCCTATTAAACAGCATGAGTTCATAGCTCATAATCATAATAAACTCCAAGTGGCTGTGAAAAAATATTGGCCGATATCAAACACTGATAATGTTGTGCATCTCTTCTGACCAAATCTGTGTTTTTGTTTACTAATTCATAATCATTCATTTCTCTTTGATAAATTAGAATCCAGTTCTTTTATTTGGGCTGCAAAAACAAAATAAGAATCACTGTTAGAACTTCTTTAAATTTTTATTAAAAGTAGTTTTGTATAACAGAAAAAAACACTATATTATACACTATAAACACTATATATTCTATATTATTCAGTCCCTCCAGGAATTCGCGATGTTGCGATCGCAACAATTAACGCAAATTCAACCAATCTCCGTGAATTCTGCACGACCTTGCAATTTTGTCCA
>JAPZDY010000023.1:23833897-23851773 GCA_029783645.1 Ctenochaetus hawaiiensis
CCCCCCCCCCCCCCCCCCCCCCCCCCCCCCCCCCCCCCCCCCCCCCCCCCGCCTGATGGTGGAGAGAAATGATAATAAACATGCACCTTAATTCATTTTGAAATAGTTTGCCAGCTTTTGCTTTTCTCTCACTTCACCGGGCCCCGTTTGTCATCAGTCATACTGTCTCGAACAAAAGGCTGAATGTCACATATTGTCTTTTCTTCACTGTACGGAGACTCTGCAGCCTGTCTGCTGATTTTAAACCCCCCCCTCCCCCTCCCCACTTTTTTAAAGGATCACATCTGAGTGTGACGACAGGAAATCCAGACTGGGCCCTTGGAAAGAGATCGCAAAGCAGGTCGCTGACGAGAACCTTTCGGAAATGGTCTCATGTTTATTAACTAACATTTCTGATGAGGAGCACTTATTTGACTTTTTTTTTTTTTTTCGGGGAGGGGGGGAAGGGGGCGGGGGGGGTCCTACACTTTCTTAAATAAAGCAGTTAACTATCGAGAAAGGTTCAAAAATCATCAGTAAAAATTGAGTGAAAATGAAAAACATGCAATACAGTGAGAAAAAAAAAAAGTTACAAACTTAGCAGAGTCAGAGCAAAAAAAAAAACAAAAGAAACACATGATTGAGCCACTTCAGACTTCATGTAGCCGATCAGGACACAGATCCAAAATCAAACATCCATTAGGCAACAGGTCATGTGATGCTTCTCAGCCTATCTTCACGGTACTCACGCGGTGTTAACACGAGGCCCTACAGGTAACAAGCTTTCGGTTTATGTTTGTTTTGCGATGACAGAAGCAGTCGAGTGCCACGTGGTAGTGGTTAAATTAAGCATGGAGTTTAATAAAGGAAAGGTGACTGTAATAATAATAATAAGATGAGGTCGATCTTCTACACCATAATGCTTCTGCTCGGTTCCTCAGTCTGCATCGTCGTCTGACTCCTCCTCCTCTGCCGTCTCCAGCCAGGTGAGCCACTGGTTGACCTGAGAAAAAGGGGAGAGACGGTGGAAAATGATGAGATTTCCTGCTAATTGTGTAAAATACAAACTTAATGTTTCACTTTTACGATCTGATGTTCATGGACGAGGATGATCAGATGATTTCTTCTCCTGAGAACAGTCGAAACTACAAATTCAAGGTGATGTCGTCGTGGTACCTGGAATAAAGCTTTTCCTTTTCCAGGGAATTCTTGGGTGATGTCTTCTTTCCATGCAAGGAAGGCTTCTTCTTCAATGATCTCCATGTCGTAGAAGTTGACGAAGTAGCGCAGCAGCATGCCTTATTGGAAAGAATATGTTTTTTTAAAATCAGCATTAAAGAATCTTCCAGCTATAAAAACAAAAGAAGTCAAAAAGCATCTAAGCCGACGTGTTTTCTCTAATCGCAAACCTTGCAGCTGTTGAGTTTCTTTTGTGAATTAATTCCACATTTGAGACATTTCTGACCTTCTTAAATGGCGTTTGACATATTTTGCACCAACTAGATCGAGACTTCACTGATGTGTCTCTGGTGGATGTTGTGAGACTTGGAGGGCACCGTACCTTTCGGGAATGCGCTGGCGTTGCAGTGCACCTGCAGGGCGTACAGGGCACTGACCTGCAGCTCGGTATGGTCGTGCAGGAACTTCTGCATGACGGGCTTGAAGGCCAGCAGTAGCTGTTTCTCCTGCTCCAGCTGCTCTTTGGAGGGCGCCGACAGCTGCTCGTCACTCTCCGCCATGCACAGCTCCTGTGAGATGTACTGGAGGAAACTGAGAGGGGAGCGGAGGAAAACGGTCAGTTCCACTCCAAGGCCGACTTCAGCCTCTTCCTGATCATCTAATTTGTTCAATCTGTGCATTGCAGCCGTTTTGCAATTATTTGACTGTCAGAAAATTAACTGACAACTATTCTGATACTCAAATAATCACTGAAATTAAAGGCTGTGAGTTTTGACTGACAGCAGATGACTGAATGAAATCCTGAGTTTTTGATCAATAATAAAATTAATCACTCATTGCAGTGGTCATTTTAAAGGTTGTGTTGCAAGTTTAGTTCCTGTGATTATTTGGTCAATAATCATTTCTCTTACACTTGGATGTCAGAAATAAAAAGAACAATCTCAACATTGCATTAATGAGAGATTAAACTGGAGGTTTGATGCAGTTTAAGCCACGGTGTTCACTGAAATAAACCGCTGTGGGGTTTATTCACCTGGTCATGAGGATGTTTACAAAGCCTTTATCGGTGTGAAGCTTGGGAGAGATGTTGTCTTTAATCCACTTGTAGATGGACTGTGGAGAGGGGTCTGCCTTTATCTGCTTCAGCAGCTCCTTCTCCAGCTTCAGCAGCGGGAAGAGGAAGCTCAGACCCTTCCCCTCCAGGATCTCCAGCATGCGGTCCTTGTTCTGATCGATTTCTGCCAAGAAAAACAGGTTGTTCATTCAGAAGGTGGGATCAGACAGTAAGTGTTGCCTCAGTGGGATGTGTTTGAGGTGAGGCGTGAGATTTTTCAGATGTTTGCAGAGAATTTATCAGTTCCTTCTTGCAGCCTGTAACAATTTAATCAACGGCTTTGTGAGCAGCAGTTAGAGAGGAGAGGCAGACGGGATCGAGGTACCTGGGAGCATCTTCTGCATGTTGACCTTGCTCTGCTGGAAGAGGTCGGTGAGCCACTCTCGGTCCTTCAGCTTGGCCGTCTGTTGCAGGCAGAGCAGGAAGAGGGGGAAGTGGGTGCCGTTCTCCAGGGGGTGAGCCAGCTCCGCCACGCTCACCAGCTCTGCGATGATGGCCCGAGCCGCGAACTGAGCCAGGTAGGACTTCACCAAAGGAACGTCCAGCTCGATCTTAGGGCACTGGTCCAGGACGTTGAGGAAAGCCTGAGTGCGACAAAGTACCGGAACATCAACACTGCCGCCGCCTCCTTCAGGTGTCGAGTTTAGCTCCAGTGTGATGTACAGAAACACGCGTACCTGCATGAAGTTTTCTCCAGTGATGAGGCCCTCGGTGCGAAGTGTGTGGATCAGAGTGCTCGCGTGCTCCTTGTCCTCATCGGGACGGTCCAGGGAACACACGATGATCTTACTCAGCATCTCTGGCAGAAAGTGCTTGGGAGCCCTCATCTCTCGCACACCACCCACAGCCTCAGTCAGGTTCTTACTGTTCAGGTACTCAGTCATGATCGCCTCCTGGAGAGAAGATTCAAGCAAGGAGACATGGACTGTGTTACTTTTACACGGAAGCAGCCAGTAAATTTTTAATTAAATATTGATCTGACTTTGTTTTATTCAACGGAAGAGGAGAAAGAAAGATTAATGCTGAATCAGTCAGTGATGTTCAAAGGAAGGAAAGAAAGAGACTAATCATGAACCATTTTCATAGTTTTTCATATATTATTAAACTTTTGGCAC
This sequence comes from Ctenochaetus hawaiiensis, assembly GCA_029783645.1. Lineage (NCBI taxonomy): Eukaryota > Metazoa > Chordata > Actinopteri > Acanthuriformes > Acanthuridae > Ctenochaetus > Ctenochaetus hawaiiensis. The sequence goes on from JAPZDY010000023.1 coordinate 23,837,285, forward strand.
ACAGTAACATCATCTAAATGTGTTTTGAAAGGCTGGTTCAGAACTTCCTGGTCTGACTGGCTGATTCTGTCATCAGAAAGTGCAACAGCTTTTCCCTGAATCCCTAATCCCTCCTTCTCACTGCACTTCTTCCTGGTTTTTACTTTTCCCAATCCAGTTTCCAGAAAAGTTTCCCCTCATTTAAATGTCACAGCAGTTCTGGACTGAAAACTGAGCAAGGTATCAAATTTTTGTTTGCCTACAGTCATTTTAAGCAGTTCCTCTCTTGCAGGAGCTGGTTTCTTGTTTGTCTTCTGAGGTTTCTCTTGGATGGGCGGAGGGTTGGTCTTCAGGCCAAGCTGTGGAGGCTGAGGCAAAAGGTCACATGATTACCACACAAATATAGTTCCACCAAGAATTCAAAGCAGTTTAAAGCTGTTCTTTTGTTCCCCTCACACACACACACACACACAAGTTCTCATAACACACTTGTTATCTCTTCACCCTTACATCACCTTTACACATTCTGTATTCAAAACCTCTTTGAATTGAAGGTTGCTGAAGGTTAAATATTAGAGATTCTGATCATTAATACAGCAGCAAACAGCTCTGATATCTAAAACTAACCCAGCAGTGAACCATGAGAGGGGGTCGTCTCTCACCTGTCCCAGCGGTGGGGTTTGAGTGCGTGGGGGCTGGGCACTGGGAGGCATCATGGTGGGGATCTGGGGCTGAAGCTTGGGTACCTGGTTCTTGTTGAGAAGGAATGACTGAGCAGGCCTGAGGCTGATCTGTGGGACCGTGAAGCGCCGTGAAGGGAGAGCACACAGCGGGATTAGTCATGTGCTTTTTATAAACCAAAGAAAACAAACAAAAAATATCCAATTCTTCACGGTAGCTTCAGTCATGCCCTCATATCTCATAATCGCAGTCAGCGGACCAGCTACCAGTTAGAAGAGGAGTGGAGGGAGGACAGGAAGGACAGAGATGTGAGACAGAGCGACAGGTAGAGGAAAGACTGGCGGCTGGTTGTGTTCCTCAGAATAACGCGTCTTTTTATAATCACTGGGCATGAATTGACACTAGCAGGTGGGAATACATGATAAAGCCTATTATGCAAGTGTGATTGCATTAAATGAAGGTTTCACTTTATTAAAATATAATCATAAAAATTTAGTTTATTGTTTTCAACACTAGTATTCAAAACAGCTCCTATGTTTCTGTGCATGTCCAACAACCTCCAGCTGTTACCTCGTCTGCATTGAGCTGTCCTTTCTTGCTGAATCTTGGAGGCATGTCCTTGGACTGAACCTGCTGCTGGGCCATGTGGTTCTGGTTCTGGTTGAGGAAATGCTGGTTCTGAACCTGTCACAGTTAGACAGACAGAGGATCTTTTTTTAAATCACAGCTTCTGGATTTTTGGACAAAGATCCATCAACAGTCTGACTGATTTTAATTACCTGGTTGGACTTAACAAAAGACTTTGGCCCCATGTCGAACTGTGACTGTGGTGGAGGGGCGATGTGGCCGCCGTGGCCGTTGAAGAGCGGGTTGGTGCGATGGCGTCCCATAGTGGGCGAGTACCTATCCTGAATAACCCCCGGACCAGTTCCAATCCCACTGCCTGAGGAAACCAAATACAAAGGTGATGATGGATCAGGTTTTACACAGGCCAAAGATATACTGGAATTTATAATATTAAATGACCACATGAAGGCTAAAGGAAACAGATTAAACCATTTTATGCTCCACGGCTTAAAAATAGGTCATTCTTAATATAAACATTGTGACAAAGACAGAATAACTAGTGAGTCTAGGTCATCATCTTAGGAAACAACACCCGTACCTGGCATCTGTCCAAACATGTCTGCCAATCCCCCGAGAGTCTCCCTGTCCAGTTTCACTCTGTTGGGCATGAAGGGGCTTTCAAGGAAAAAGTCCATCCTCATCCCCTGAGACATGGGTGCTGGGATGAAAACACCCAAATCCTGCAGGAGGACACACAACAAAGCTCGGCTTATTATTCTGTCCTCTAACATGAGTGCAGGACTAACAAAGAACTTCTTAATATCTGAACATAAACTTGATTTTTTTTTTAAAGCTTCATGCTGAACATTATTTTTAGTTGATAACTTCCTGCCCCGCTGACTCAGTATTCATATGTTTCTGCTTTCTGATGTGCAGAAAGGGGCTTTTTGTAAAGGACAAGGAAGTGAATATGCAAAACAGTAGAGGGCAGCACTATGCTATTGTGTCTAGTCTGATTAACCCTTTTAGGGAAAGTGTTGCAGTTGCTTCCGGCTTGCCAAGGCCTTGACTCAGGGTGACTTTAACAAGCTGCAGGGGAGGACGTAGTCTCTCTCTCGCCCTCTCTTTCCTTCTTTACTCTGAGATTTGGAGCTGATTGGTTTAAGGCAAACCAAGTTCAGCACCTGGTTCGGTACTTAGTCCCACCCCTGACTCACTTTCACTGCATCCTGACGGATCTGGTTAATCGTCTTTGGTCCGTTGTCGATGAAAGCCTTGCGGGGGACCCAGTTGTTTTCTCGCAGTTCCACCGTGTCTTGCAGCAGGAAGCGGATCCTAGCGGGCAACTCCTTGTTGTTCATTAAGGATCGCATACGGCCAAAGTACTGATCCATTAAAGACTGGACAGCAGGGAGAGAGAGAGAAAGGAGAGAGAGAGAGTGAGGACAGGCTGAGCTTGTACATACAGTGTGGCGGCAGGTTTTATGTCAGCACTGGCTGTGAGCCAAGTGGGGCTTTGGGTGAGGCTGCGTCCAGCCAAATGATGAGCTTAGGCAGGACCTGAAATGACACAGTCGACCCAGACAGAACACAAAGGCACAGAGAAAAGAGCCTGACAGAGTGAAAGGGGGGAGAAAAAAACCTGTCAGCTGTACCTGAAATGTTAAATGTCTGGTTTGTGTTTGTGCAGTGCAGTCAAATGTCTAACCTAAAAATAGGATTTGCTCGAGTTTTTGACATGTACCATAACACACACAAACCCTCTCCAGATGGCTACGGCGCCATGGAGGGCCGGAGCCGTTACCTTTGCTTTCTCATGGTCGAGTCTCGGCCCCACTGTCCTCATTATCTGACAGAGGCACTCCAGATCCTCCCCCATATCCTTGAGCTGAACTCTCTTCTTCTTTTCCAGAAGCTTCAGAAAAAGATTAAGGAGAGAAGGGAGGTAAGGAGTCATACAAGGTACTCTACACTAGTTTCATGAGGGTATGTGGTGTTTCTTTTGATTCTCGCTTCTTGTACTGTGTTGCAAAATCCAAAGAATGTGAATTTCAAACATGCAAAACACCACCAGAGAGCGTACGTACTGTTTTGATGCACTTATGAAGGATAGATTCATGGATGAGGTCGAGTTTGCCAAGTTCCCCGATGAATTTAATGTTGCCAAGCATCTTGATCTTGGCAATGGCACGCTGCTCCTCCTCTTCAGAAGTAAGAGGGTTGTCGTGTTTGTCATAGACTGATGGGAAAAGAGAAAAATAGCAGTGGTTTACGGTTAGATGTGCCAGAAAGATAGTGCACCTCGCACATGATATAAACAGAGACACGAACTCACTTTCAACATTTCTGGTGCGGTTTTCAAATTCATCTTGAAGTTTGGAAATCAGCAGTCTTCTGAAGGTCTAAATAAGAGAAAACAAACAAACACATGAGATAAAGTTCACCAAGAAACACCAAATAAAACAAGACATCAGAAATAGAGAATACAGAAAATGAGACTGGGAATGAGTTCCACATAATAATGTTGTATGGAGGTGTTAACAATGACAAAAATATAATATTTAGAAAGAAACAGCAGGGGAAGAGCCGTACGGATGACTTTATTATGGCCTCCTCAGCAGAGCATAACCGGCTGTCATAATATACAAGATAGGAAACAAATACACTCAAGGCCAGAACAAATATTTTACTGTCTAGCACAGTATAAACAGCCACACTTACTGTGCTCTGCTTTTGGGATGTTTGGATCTCAGATGAAGGGCCATCAAAGTTTGGAGCGTCCTCTGCCAAGCGCAGACATAGCTGAGCATAGAGCGAGCTATACTTCGGCTCTTCTAGGGCTTTGTCTACAATCTGAACCGGAGAAAGGGAAGAGGAGGAGGAGGAGGAAAGGGGAGAAAATGGCTGTGAGACCACTCAGGTCATTAAGACGTGCATGAGTCACTCCGAGTAGCCTGCCAAAAAAATGGATGAATACATTTCCATTTAGCAGAGTACCAGAGAAGAAAGAAAGGCTCGCTTACCAGCAAGATGATTCCTTTAAGGACGAGTTTTGAATCTACGCCCACGTTCAGGAGCTCAAGGCATAGCTTGTCAAACTTCTCAGGCGTGAGTTTGTTGAGTATGCTGGGAAATTAAAAATAAGGGAAAGGGAGATGCAGTAAGATAAGGATTTTAAGGTCAAGATGTTGGCATGACGTAATGTTTACATGATGGTTTTACTGTATATTAAGCTGCATGTGACAATGTGCCTGAAGTTATTTCAACACTAAAATGCTCCTATCACGACTGAAAAGACCCAGCAAGGAGAAGAACATCTTTGTTTGCATCTCTGTTCCCACTAGTCCAGAATAAAAAGCAACTGCTGGGTTTTTTTTAAAATCAAAAATGGGGTCAGCTGCTTTTCCAAAAGTCTATGTTTTGGGTTTCTAGAATGCCATAGTGGTGTGAACAGCAACTAAAGTTTTATTTCGTATATAGCAAAAAGGGAAATGACCTGGATTTAATCTATCTGGCTTAATTCTTGTACATAAAGTATGTGTGCAGCAGTCAACTTGATTCCTCTGAGCTCAGAGGAGTGCCGAGTCTTACAGTAGCTTCATGTTGTTGCCTTCAGCTGAGCCTACATTCCTTAAGGAAACTCATCTATTCATCTTTTGTACTTGTAAACATCACCTGACATAGAGGGGAACAGAGCCTAAGTGCCTTTAGCAAAGCACATGCCATTTTAACAACTGCGGAACAACACTATCCAGCACTGAATCCCTTTTAAAGTTCAAGCAAGATAGAACTGATAAACTGCCTGAACTTCTCATACGACAGGCTTTCAACAATCCTGAGAAAGAATTCAACAGTCTCGTTTGGTCTTTGACAGCTTCGGCAGAAGATTAAATTAAAACATACAAAGACACATTGCATTTTCCCCAGAAGAGCTTAAATGGCAATCTTCTAAAAACTACAAACAAACCACATGAATGTTGATCAGATAGGTTCAGTAATTTGAGCAAAAAGGCAAATCTACACACAAATGTTATTATCAACTGCTCTTTAAGCTGCAAGAGTTCCAAATTTTTAACACTTTTTCTGGCATACCCTTCGAATATACCAAAAGATCGAGCAAAAAAGACTCTTGTGACCAGAGAAAGATTATTAACTCTTCAAATGTGCATACAGGCTTTGACCTTACCCCCTCACTTTCCTGAAGATTGCATCGTGTCGCTCTTTTTCGTTGCTGGAGTTGACATCTCGTCTAGTGCTTCGTGAAGGAACCCATCTCTGAACGCTTTGCCCTGGGGTTTTCCCCAGGAACTCGCTACAATAGTGCAAAGAGATATTCAGAACCACAGAGTCTAAGAGCACTGTGGCTAGAAAAGAATAATACACAATTGCACTTAAAGATATGCTTATTGATCTAAAACAAAGCCTGGAATTCAGGTTCACCACTCAAACAAATTATCGTGTCTGCTTTCGATGCAGTGGGGAGACACTACTAACAATAGTGACTGTGTGGGACTAGTCATGGCGCCTGTAATGAAATCACTACACATCACAGAAAATGCAAAATGACAAACCTGTTGCCGACAGTCTTGGGATAGTGCTGAGGTGCACCCCTACCACCTCCTCCCCCCGAAGAAGCACTGCAGAGGCCAACACAAGAAGAGGAAGACATTAGGTGTATTCAACGCTGCACAAGATGGAATCAACATGTTTATTCATCTAAAAAAAAAGGTTAATGAAGGAGTTAACATTAATCAGAAAACAATTATAATCCAATACTACCTGTCATAAATTTGTAAGAAGTCTTACTACAATTTGTTATAAATTCAGCTACTAAACAGGTGGATTCTTGCACTTGAGAGCTGTATATAAGTTAACATTTAATGCTAAAACTGTTCATTATCAGAAAACCAATACAACACTGCCTTTGAATTAATTTTAAAGTTGGAACTAAGTAAAACTAACAGCTTGGCCTGGCTAACATCATAATGAATACAAATTGCATGACTCTTATTAAGTGACTGTCATACTATGCAGCTGAAAAATCAGGGACACAGCTTCAAGAATTTAATTGCATACATGTAAAAAGAGCAATGCCAAGTGCACCAAATCAGAGGTACTGGTAAGTGCATTGATGTGCCACTCAGTCGGCACACAATGACAGAAGACTTTTCTTTTCAAGTTGCCATGGTTTCACATTTCATACAGTGTCTCGTGGTTCTGTGGGGTACACTGGATAATGGCTCACCAAATAATAGCAGTAAGTAAAAAAAAAAATACATCGATTTTCCCAGAATATTGATTCTTATTTTCCGCCATTTGGGTTCCATTAACAGATCCATTTTCTAAATTTTTGTCAACAAATTGTAGAGAGGATTGAAATGTAGGAACTCAATTATGAGGTCTGCCCTCACATATTGTAATTCATTACTCTGTAATTAAATGGAATAGGAATACCAGTACATGGTTTGACCGCAGTATCCTGGATTTTCTGACATGCAACTTGTATAGTTCACTAAATCCAGGTTACTAAAGTAGTGGGGCAGGTGGCCCAGGGGTTATTTTCTTGTTTTAAAATTTGAAATATGCATTTAAAATGTAGCTCATTTGGCAACCTTTTTTTTATTCTGGCACTGCTCTACAATAGTCATTACCTTTGTAAATGTCATCCCAAGTTAGTGAGTTACTGATTTACTGCTAACAAAATACACAGCAAATTTTGTTTAGCTTGATAGTGCTTAACTCTTCCCTTTAGCTGTAGGGTTTAGCTGTAAATTTAAATAATCAAAAAGTAACCAAAAGAGTGAACAGTAATGAAATTGATCATTTCAAAGAGAAAACATGATATCACTTGAGTGCCCAGAACATTATGTGATACACAGCTGTGGCAAGTTATATGGTTTCGTGTGCAGCTGAAAAGCAGAACAGGTTTTACCGTCAAACTGACTAATGTGTGGCTGATGATAAATGACAGACATCATGGTCTACCATAGTCAAATTTTCTCAACAGTGCAAGAAAGTACAAGACTGAATGGCTTATATTTGTTGACTTGACCTAATTCCTTATATCCCTCAATCTGAAACAGTTTTCATGTAATATTTCAGGAAATTGAACACATTGTGACAATTAACTTGACCAATAAATGCCAAATAATAACTTTATAACCCCCACACTATATTTAACAACAATCCAGTACCCAGCACTCAGTATCCAGGATGTCTACCATCCTGTTTACAATGAAATGTGAACTGGGTGTGTGCAGCTACTACCAGTATACAACCAACACTGCTGAGATCCTCTTAAGGTCCCTTATGCCAACCCAACCCCCATTTTCAAAAGGTTTCACCAAGATAGAGTCTGACAGCCATTTTAAGCCTTCCCACATCCTGCTTTGTTCTTGGGGGCCGGAAGTCCCTGCCCAAAATGCTAGCAGAGGGCTAGCCATGTAAAAAGAGGATTTCTATATTGGTCTTTCCTGTGTAGGCTTTGGTTTTATTACCTGAAACGAGAAGCACCCCCTTCTGCAATCACACTCTCCACTTTGGCGGCTTGACAATGAAGAATACTCAAAAGAATAAGAATAATAGGAAGGGGTGGGGAAAACGGTGCTGAGGAAGAGAGAAAAAACAGTGCAATTAGAAGCTGCATGGGGGGATGGTGAAAAATACACTTTTTTAAAGCCTGACATTAGAAACAAAACGTTCTTCACAGGACATTGAGTTTTATTTATATTTATTAGCCAACAAAGCCAGATGTAACGTTACAGTTCAGTATTCAGGTCTTTGTTTGAGGCCCCTCGTTAGCCACAAACGACAAATAAAAATGTCTGAGAAACCCCCTTCTGAAGTAAATTATGCACACTGTGGGTTTCACAAGCTACGTACCGTTACTGTCGAATAGATAATGATGCTTGGTTCAAAACATCAAATGCTAAGCAAATGCTAATCTTGCCTTTTCTACCACAAACAAAGGTTCGTCTGCTAACAGGCTAACGTAACTAATTAGCCTGCTAGGTTGCTAAATCCATAGGTTAGCTACGTCACGACATTGCTGAGATGTTTACCACTTTAGTGTAAAATTGTCGTATTTGATTGACAGTGGGTTCAATCAGTTGTGTAACACTAGATAGGAAGAAATATGTGACGTTACATCAAAATACCGTTACTGTCTAATCCGAATTATTTTGATTTGGTTTGCTATTTAGATCGAAAACATGACCAACGTTAGCCTGCAAACCCAACGTTTAACGTTACACCATGATGCAGTGAAATGGGGCAGGGCAGCGTGGTTAGCCGCTAATGTTTGCAGTCGGCTGGGCTTGTGTCGCCATCCCATCATAGCTTAGACTTAACATATGGATTCAAGGCCATGCATTAAGTTGGACTTGTCCGAGTCCCGTGCAGTGCAACAGCCTTTATTTAAGATGACAGTATGTTACTGCGTTTGCTTACATTTAAATAAAACTTAAGAGTAACTAGGCGACGACGCCATTTTCTACTAGAATGTAAATCAGCTGAGCTATTGGTAAGCTAGGCTATCTGCCGGTTCCGAAGCTAAATGCTACAGTTAGCTTAAACAAGCTTGCTAGCTAGCAGAAGCCATTTTGGATGAGCCGGTGCGGTTTTGTGAGGGAGAAATATTTGCCTTACCTTTACCAAAGCAACTTCAGTTTTATATTGTTGTGTTACTACCAAAGAAGAAATAAAGAAGTTGTAAAGGAAAAGCGGGTTATGCGACGGATATCAGGAGAGCTAAAGCAGAATGATGACCGCACAAACACACACATCAATCTCCCAGTTGCTGCCTGGCTTGTTTGCGTTAGCTAGCTGGCAGAGAGCTAAAGAGCTTGATGGGGACAGAAAAAGTCACCAATTTGCATTGGTCACGTATTTTGTTGCCATGTCAATTTCGACCAATCACAAGGAAGATGTGTCGGAAAGGCGTTTCCGCTAAAACATATCATCCAATAGGAGGCATCTTCTCAGAAAAGGGCCGCCTCCCTGGGACACAATTTAACATCTGCAGTGCAGTCAAAGATAATGGCTATATGCTCAAATTAAGATACCTGAGGACATTAATTTGCTCCTACTGTAAAAACGCAATAACTTATTTTCCGATTTTAAAAGAAAGAAAAAGTCTTTAGAAGGATGTGTGCACAATGAATAAAAAAAGGATAGGAACACATAATTGCATAAAAGCATTGTAAGAGTTGCAAATAAGTTTTATAAATTAGCATCTTTATTCATCTTTAATATTTAACTCTTAATTTTTTAATGACACTTGTGTCCTATGCATTGACTGTCTATTTATTTATGATTTGTTTAGGTAATGCATATTCTCCTCAACAGATTTTAGTTGTGAAGGAACAGATTATTCAATAAGGATAACAAAAATGCACTGTTCTTACCCAATTTGTTCATCATATTATGTAGCACATAGATACTAACTGCTGTGTTTATATTACACTGGCAAGACAGTATAAAGCTCATAGGCTAATTGCTTAAAGTGACTGCATAAAAGCACACTTGTGCTTTTCGATGTGTGTTTCCTGGTAAATTTTTAGGATCAGCTAAGAAAAGAAACTTTAACTTGGTCTTAAGCAAGAAAAACTGGTAAAAAATCATAAAAATATATGATATAGGCTATCTTTAAATGAGTATAATAACAGCTACACATCTATGGGTCAAAGATAATGCATGTCTACCACCAAAAATTTAGAGTGAAAGCTCTTGAAACAAATGAATATGAACTGACATAGCATACATACAAATTTTGCTTCCTGACAGAAAAAAATACACTTTATTACACATATACATACATATATTATTAACCATGCATTCAAAATGGCTTAAAACCATTAAAGCAATTCAATGTAACCTCACTAACAACTTGAGGGAGAAGAAAAGGGCATACTCTTCAAATCCCTGTAGCATATATTTTGGGCTGTTGTAAAAAAACAACTATATTCATACATATATATATAATATATGCATACACAAACATGAGTATTTAGGGGTTCAGCTCCTTTCTTAAGTGCACTATAGTACAGGATTTAAAAAAACTACTTTTCTAATAATTATTCACATGTATGGTTTGCGATGGACTGAGCTACTACTGCCCATTTCATTTAATCCGGGCTCGGGTCGCCAGAGGCTTCAAATGACAAGATACATTTATTCATTTTTTATCCAGTTTTGTAAAGTACACATTTTCACCTCGTGGGTTTTTGACTTCTGCTGGATGCACCAGTTACATGACCTTTTCTTTAGAAACCAGTAAACTCTATACTAATGCAGCTGCTAAAAAAAATCCACTGTCCACTTCCAATCACTGCCTGATCTCGAACTGTTGTAACTGACTTCATTTTTATACTTCAGCCACTACTGCAAGGTTTGGAGTTGAATCAGTCCAGGCCAAGGGCAAACTGCTGCACATCACTCAGTCTGCTAAGAAGGGCAGGGGTCATGACCTCCTCTTCTCCATGCAGCCAGGAAAATAATTGGGGACCTCCATCACCCTCGTCACCCCAAATCCCTCCCTTACACTTCCAGCTTATCAACTCTCCGCCTCTTCACCTTCCCTGCTGTGCTGTTGCCAAGAAAACATCCGTTAACACTGAAAAAAGAACAGGATATGAGAAATAAAACAGCATAGTAGAATTATAGAAACAAAATATTCTTAAAAATTTAATTAAAGGTAATTAAGTGCAAATCTTTTCAGCTATTATTTTTTAGCTCTCATCTCTAAAAAAGCAACGTTGTATGTCATTGGTTTCACAGAAACCAAAAACTACATCAGCTTTGTTCACTTCTGATCACTCACATCAGTAGGTGGTGAAATGTGAGAAAAATGTCAATGATGCATGACAGTTTATTTTGCTATCCAATGGTGTATGCAGGTTTTCAAAGCAACAAATTATCTGACTCTACTCTAAAATGAAAAAAAGAAAACATTAAAATAATACACATCACATTCTCTGCTGCTAATACTAGTTTTGGAAAATACTAAAGATAAAACTAAGACCATCAGATTTGGTTAAAATGTTCTGTTGGAGAGAAGAGGATTTCACTCATCCCTATGGTGATATAAGCTTACATTTTTTGCCATGCAGGTGTTATTTTGTGCAGTAGTTTCCTTTATTTAGAAATTTAGAAATCACAGAAATCTGCAGGGTAGGATGCAGATCTCTGGAGTCCTCTCCTTTCTTCCTCTTAATTTGGTAATTTAACGTTGTAAGAGACAGAAAGGAAAATTGTACCTAAACAAAGTTCACTCAACTTTCCACCAGAGGGCAGAATAAGCTCTCTAGTTAAGATAACAGACATCAAAAGGCTTCATGGTCCTCTGCTGCTCAGTTGCTCCATCCTCCATTGGGATGCACTCTCGGTCCGCATCTCTCCTCAATCCTATTACCTTCCCCTATCATAACCACTGACTTCAGACCCTACAGACAAAACAAACCACCTGTGTGTCGTACACTTGACAACACTATCTTGTTCTCTGTAACCTCTTCCTCTCTCTCTCTCTACCTTCAATGCTCTTCACTCTACCTTTAGGAAACCGTGCATCTCTGCACTAACCATTCTTATTGCTTTATGAGGATAAAGCCCAATTAGCTGTCTTTATTAAATAACAGTCCACTGGTCCTCGTTTCACTGGCAGGCAACCCTCACTCCAGCCTCAGCTCCTGCTTCAGAGTATTTAAAGTGCAAAACGATTACAGACTTAATTAGCTGAGGACCTTGCTTACATCTCATACTGATATTTGTGCAGAGTTTGGACTCAGAAGCCTCACCCGTGTGATAATAACCTGCAGGGGACATGTTGGGCTCTGGTTATCTTAAACTATGTCCACCCATTCAGGTCATTTTAATAAAAATCACTGTCAACACTGAAACACCCGTTAACAGGAAACTGCTAAACCTCTTTATCTTCTTCTGGTCAGCAAAGCAGCGTGCATCTCTGCTGAGCATCAGCCTCCTGTCCCTCTACTGTCTTAACACCTGTGCTGCATTTTGATTTAGCTGAACCTGTGTTTGTTTTCTCATTTAATTTATGTTGTTCAAGCTGTCAGACAGTTGAATTCACGTTAAAATACAAGAACAGACCATTTTCAAAAGGCTCAGTCTTAAGGTGGAAAAAAACATTGTGTTTGAGTCCAGATGTACAGACAAGACGTCAGACATGTGCTGTTTGGGTTCTGTTTATATAAAACTGGATGTCTGGATGCACAAAAGTGTCCTTATATCTGCAGATGGTATGTCAGTGTGGCCACAACCTTTGGTCCTTTGCTTAAGGTCCTTCATGTACATCAGTGACAAGCAAAGTATTAAGCTTCAGTAAGGATGGAAAGCATAGAAAAACATCTATAATCACGTGTGTTTTGAAGTTTTCTATATGGAGAAACTGACAGCATAGGTAACTTTGACAAAAACACAGTCTACAGTCTACAGCACAACTTTTTACTCTGTGCTGTTTGATTTCCACACAAGCAATTATCTCTCTGCAGCGAGATGATGCTCAAACATTATGCACAGGCATGGCAGCAATCATTCTTTTATACTTTGTTCTACTTAGGAAACATTTGCCGTCATTACAGAAAGGTTTCTGCTGCCATAAATAAAGGCCAGTGAACGAGCTAATAATTTCCAGGGAAAAAATAAAATATGCATGTACAGTAAAAGTAGAAAAACGGGGGTTATCTTTTCAGTCTGAGCTCGGAGTAAAGCTGTCACATACCGTAAGTGTCAAACGTACCGTTATTTGTGTCTCTTTTAACAGGATTTAAAAGGAGCCTTTGAAAGAACCAGGTACTGTCAAAGCTCTGCAAGTGTGGCTGCTGCTTAAAAAAAAAAAAGCAGCGTGACCTTTCCAAAAGACGCATTTATCGTTCAATGACAGCCACTTGAGGTTTTTTGTCACTTTTCGTTAAAGAACTAGCTCCAGTAAACAGCTCTGTCTGCACTGCAAGGCTGCATAAAGTATATATAGATATAGAAGAGCTGATAGTTTAAAAGATAAATGAATGTAATACAAACCACAAACATGTTTATTTTTCTCAATGCACGAGAAAGCAAATTATGATGTTTTGATTGAATTAATTTATCTGTTTGTGTAGTTTTACGCCGAAATCTCCCATACGTTCACTGAAAGCCATTAAAGATTGAGAATAATCTGATAAATAACTGCCAATAACTGAGGTTGGATTAATAGATAATTTATCTTTGCAAAAGTAGCTAAACATCTTGGGACCGACAAGATCATGCTGCGCTCCTTTCCACATCAGCTATTTATACCAGGCTCACCTTTAACCTGCCCCGACGTGCATTCATCCGTGACCTTCAGAGAACACGGCAAATATGAATGAAACACTCCTTTGCTCTCCCCTGAGACGTTCGTGACCTTTCTCACACATTTCAGAGCCTCTATTTATCCAGCGCAGGCTTCTCTCAGCATGCTGCAAGCTGTTTCTTTCAGCTTCACAAGCTCTGCGTTTATACAAAATTCACACCTGAGAGATGCCCAGCGTGGCCAAGTATTCTTCTGTCAGAGGCAGGAGTGCCAAGACAGCCACGAAAATAACCCACATCACACACACACACACACACTGTTTCATCTTAACATACTAAAACAGACACTGGCGATGTGCATTTCAGAATCAGAATAACCTTTAAAAATATGTGCACACACACACACAAGGTTTGGCTCTGCTGTTTTATCGCTCTCAGTTCCCAGAACAATTTTCAAGAAGGTTGAAACTGACATAAAAGGACGACAAAGCCAAACAAACACAAGTCAGCGTAAACATTTAAGTACAGAGTGAGCACAGGTAGGCAAAGGAAGCAGGCTGAAACAGGTAGGAACAGTGAGGAACAACATGCAATAGACCTTTTCCAATCTCTGATTACAGTTCATGTTTTTCAGCAGCTGAATTCTGGGAAACAGCAGAGAAAGGTTAGGCGAACAACAAGTATCTTGGAATCCGCCGATTCACAATGACGTTCAATCAAAATACAAGGAGAAGCTCAGGGAGAAGAGCTGCATTTTTCACCAAAAGCCTCAGCAGACCTTCATGTTTGGCAGCGACAGCGTTGGTTTGTGGAGAACTGCACCGCTTAGTGTTTCATGACAAAAATTAGCATTGCTACCATGGTAGAAAATAAACATTAGACCTACGAATCAGCAAGACCAAAGAGCTGATAGTTGATTTTAGAAAAAAGGAGGCAAAGACACACAACCCTGTCTACATCAGTGGAGCTGAGGT
>JAPZDY010000023.1:23857646-23870442 GCA_029783645.1 Ctenochaetus hawaiiensis
AGAGCACAACTAATATACAAGGCAATTCAAAGTGCTTTACAAAAACATAAAATCACAAGAAGGAAAATAAAATCATTTTATAAAACATAAAAATAATAATTAATTAATTAATTTAATTAAAAACAAAGGGTGCAGATAAAATCCTTTCAGTTGTCATATGCACAGCTAAATAGAAGTGTTTTCAGCCTGGATTTGAACATGAATGTAAGCCTGTTTAACAGTGATCACAGCAAACATTACATTATGTTATTGTACAATAGGTGATGCACCACCAACATGAAATATAAAAACATCAGAACTGCATGAAACAGAATCAAGACCTGCACTGAATTGGACCAAAAACAGTGAGAAAATGTGTGTGTTTTGAGGTGTTTACAATGTTTTTACCAGATTCACTATTATGGAAGACTTCATCATGCTAAAATGGAGCCTTACATGGAGCCAAAGCCTCATTAACACAGCGTGAACACGAGGAAGTTTGCATATGTTTGCTTTTTTAAGCCAGACTCAGCGGCAGCAGTAAAAGCTCACACAGCCGCCCGTTGGACTGCCAGTAGTTGTATTTAAATGAACGTGATCAAGTGAATCTTGGACGGGGCAGCAAGTTGTGTTGTGTTTTGAGGAAGAGATACAAGTTGGATCGCTGATGCACCACAATGCTGACAGACCCACCAGCTGCACCGACACATGTACTGAGTTCACACCAGTTTTCTGCAGAGCCGAAGCCGTCTGTTCCGCCAGCTTCTGCAAATCCATCCAGCCTCACACTGAGCGATTTTTATTTTGTCTTTATTCAAAAAAATTAAATATGTCCCTGGGCCTCTAATGGCATGTCTAGCTGGTGTTTCAATCATCCATCTCATGGCCGGCTCATGTAACAGACATTTCAATTTGAATCAATTCGGCTGTTTAAAGTGGCCACACTTGATGAGCACAAATGTGATTTGGAGTGTTTTTCCTTGTAACTGCTTCCCTGCTGTGTGGTGGAGTGTGAATACTGTCAACATGCATCCTGAAACAAACACACAGATGTTTGATTAACACCAATAAAAACAGAAATATTGAATACATGTCAGTATCAGAAAGACTTTAAAGAATAACCATTGTTGAATGGAGACATGGCATCTTATCCAAGAGATCAGGTGCTTATTATTTATCACAGCTACAAACATCAAGGTGATTTTATTGAGGTTATTGTTTTTCTAAAGAAGAACAACCTGTAAGTTGTGGTTCTTTTGGACTCTTTCCGGAGTTTGTTGCCAAAAGTTATTATGAGAAATTAATAAAAACCCTGCTGACTAAGTGAAAAGACCAAAAAAACAAAAAACTTAAAAAAAAATATAGCTTATGTTCACAAAACATGCCCTGAGGCCGCATCATGATTCATGATTTACAGCAGCGAAGGACCATTCAAGGATGATTTTTGATTTTTTTTCTACTTCATCAGCAATAAATAAGTCATCAGGCTGCTTGTTAATTGTATTCTATTACGTTGCTCTTTTTTCCATCTGCAGTGCCCATGTAATGCAAATCAAGTGTTTCTGTGACTTTCACTTCCATCCTCTCTGTTTTTCAGTCCTCACGGAGGAGAGACACCCGGGTGGCTTGTACATGGATGTAATTAAGATGTGGGGGCTCTGATAAGAAATCTCTCTGAAAGTTTACAAACCGAGGCGACATGAAAACGGTGATGTTTAATTTATGTCTCTCGCCTTTCAACATTTAATGATGTCCTCGGAAGTTCTGCGGGGAGAAAAAAAAAACACACACATATTTTCCCATGCTAATGAGGAGACAAACACAAACAAATGCGCTAGTCTCGTGGATCACCACGTATCACACGGAACCGGTCACCCAGATTATTCCGACGTCTGAGCAAATATGCCCTCCTCTTCTTTGTTCATCCCTTTTTTTTTTCCTGTTTAGTTTTTGTTGACTCGTTTGTTTACGCAAAGAGAATTTATTCTGTTCCAACAGTTTATCCCGCACATATTGTCAGACGGCGTCCGGCTCGCTGCTCAAACAAAACTCAGCGGCTGTGCAGACTCACAAAGACGTGTTTTTTTTTTTTAATTCAAATAAATGAGACTAACGTGCAATTAATCTTCTACAGCACCGGGGAAATTAAACGTTTCTATTCAGCATGAAAAGGTGTGATAGGGAGGGGAAGATTAGCTTAACTGGTACAATGACACACCGTTTGCCGCGGGGGAATCAATGCTGTTAAATCTTGTTGACGATTAGCCTGATTAGCTGATGCCTGATAAGCGAGTGCTGATTTGTTGCTGCGTGTTGTGTTGATTGCAACACTGGAGAACTTTAAGCTGGAGTTATTATTCAAACAATCGCAGGCAATAAATTTTTTTTTAAAAACTCCAGCGATTCTATTAAGTGTGTGTTATGTGTTTATCTGCGGATTTTTCTCGGCCCGGTCTGAATCTCGGAGGTGATCGGTAAACATCTCTCAATTAACGCACCCTTTTTTTTTCTGCAGCTCAGCAGTCAGAAGTTCTCGCCTGCAGACAGAAAAGGCAGATGAATGACATTTTCTGTGTTTTCTGTTAGCCTTGGCAAGATGGCTTTCAATTCTGAGCCCCCCCCCCCCAAAAAACCTGACAGAACAATGAAAGCCAACATAATGGATTCCAGAGGGATGCCGAGGAACAGAGTGTTGAATGTTGCAGATCATCCCTGGTGAGGCTACTGAGAGGGCTTGCTACTGTGTGTTTCTGCCGTATGAATAAAGTTTGATTTGCTGTAGTTCACTCATTATTTTCTGTCAGTCAAACACAAACAGAAGGAGCTCAGGTCTGTTTTACCGCAACACCAAAAAATCATGCAGCTCCCAAGCTGAAATCTGCACTTTTCTTTTACAAGCAAATAATGTAACTTTTGGGCATCTAAATTAAAAAGTCAAGCATGACAAATTCTTCCTGAAGGTCTTTAAAAAGTCTCTCTGCATGTAGTGAGGTTTGTAAATTTGGTTCATTTTAGTCCACTAACTTACATTACTGACCACAGTGAGCTGGGTCATGCATTGATACTCCGTCCAGCTGAGAGGCCGAGCGTTAAAATGCAGTTTAAGGACTTTAAAGCTGCATTAATCAGTGTTTTATATTACCAACTCCCCGTTTTGGCCTCAAGTTGTGTTGCAGAGCTGTTTTATAATGAGAAGTCTCCCATTTATCACCCAACTCTGCAGTTTCTCCTCAGCTCTACAGTGTGACGAACGTGGCGTCTTTCAGATCGTTGTTTTAGTTTCACAGTCCACAGATGTTGTCTTTTGTTTTACTCACTGCTCTCATTAACCTTGTTTCCATCTGCATCAGCCTTTTTTTTTTCAGTGAAAAAGTTCTTACGAGGCCACTGAAAGTAACCGAACGGCAGACAGACGAGTTAGAAAAGAGACAGTGGAGCAGCTAACAGACAAGGAGCTTGATGTTTTCCTAAAAGATGGAGACGAAACGGAGCTAAAAGGAGACTGATGGACGGAAACACAACTCTGAATGAACTCCACTGTATCTGCTGTGTGTGCAAACAGCAGCTGTTTTCTAATAAGGTTTGCTGTGTTAAATTAGGAACTTAATAATATGTCAGCGTTGTTTCTGCAGCTTGCTTTGTTTTTGCCCACAAGGGACCAAAAAAATAATACTGTCATAATATTTATAACTTTTGTAAGCTTCTCCCCTCTGATATGAGTCACATTCCTAAATAAAACCTGTTTAATCACATTTCTATTTGCTAATTATGATTAAGACACAGCGAACTTAATCCAAGCATCTGAGCATCGGTTCATCTCAGGGCGAATAATAAAGCTGTCATGTGTTGTCTGCTGAAAAAAAAGGAGAACTTGACAAGGTAAACACAATGCACAAAGGGTGGATGGGTGGTGGAGGTGGACCCACCAGCGGAGTTACACAATGACTATTGTGTTGTCAAAAAAAAATCATGTACAGACAAAAATGAGCAAAAAAAAACCCAGTAACGCCTGAGGACGAGGACAAGCATCCAGCTCACACACCTCCCACATCAACACGACTATCTCAAATTTCACTTTAAACAAGAAAAAAAAATGTAATTAACGCTGGAGTTTCACCGTTTTTCCACAACATCAGCGAAACCCCCTTGTTTCCTGTTATTGCCCTGCCAGCTTTATCATTTTTCCTTCGATGAAATATGGCGTTTCCATACCATCAAGCCAACCGGGGACAGGAAGAATGAAGGATTGTCGTGTCTCCCCTGCGCGCAGACAGATATCAAACTGCACGCGGAGACTACGCTCAATCTGCTGCCGCTGTCAAAAAACACATCATGACGCGACACGAGCTTGAGTCATTACTTCTGAATGTTTGCTGCCATGTGCTGTAATGCATGGAGGCTTAGTGGGGCAGCCAATCAGAGCTGGCTGCTGTTTGTATTCATAATGTGCTATGATGGCGCGTTCTTCAGTTAATGAGACGCGATGCACTATCGTGTCTTTTTGTTGTTGTGATTAATCATTTGATAGTTTATCTCTTGTCAGAACAGCAGAACGATGCACTTATCACACTTGGAGGCGTAGCAGGCCTCTCTGAATCCGAAGCCCTGTCAAAACCTGCAGGAATATAAGCCGACTGCATATAACACCCTGCTGCAAACTTATGCACTGTGATATTTTAACCTCCGAATTTCAGCGTGGGAATTAGGTTGTGTTTGCTCATAAACAACAGTGATTACCCCTGACGCCGAGCGTCAACACCTGATTTTCATGTCACTTTTCTCTCCTCAGCAGCATCAGCAGCGGCGGCGGCTCTCGTGCCCTCCTGCGTCACGCTGCGTTGTCAACACAACATGGCAGCCCTGCGGCAAATGTGTGCAGAGTTTTTGCACAGAGAGACCTTCAGCCTCGAATAAGAGATCACAACTCTGAGTTCCTGCTGCACTCAAGCATATAAAAAAAGGGAGCTGTGTGCAGTTAAAAAAAGCTGCAGCAGGAGACGTGGCGACGTGACGAAGCAGACGAAGTCCGTGTCAACCCTGAGACTTGCTGTTAAGTCAAGGCACGTGCACGCTTCACTATAACCTCTGTAGGTACAAGCATAGGCTTTATGACTAATGTCAAGATCTAACTGATGTCTCGTTTCGGGACAAGGTTACAAGGTGACGGTGTGCATAAAAAAAGCTAACAAAGACGAGAGTCACAGGAGTTAAGCAGAAAAAAACTTGAATAACTAACATTTTATAATCTGGATCTGCATAAGGAGACATTTGGTGATAGAGAAAACTGGCTGTAATGCCCTTTATTAAGCAAAACACCATCCAAATTTGGAGGATGACTACAGAAAGGAGTCTAAACGTACCTACTTATCTAGATTGCAACTGTCTAATGCACTTAAATGCTCTGCACCTGGAAGAATTTGCTAAGAAATAGCAGGAAATTTGAATGATGAATATATATCTGCTCGTAAGTACACTGAATATGATGCACTTATGGGTTCATACTCAATGAATGACAGCTTGATTTTAACACTTTGTCTGGTTTCTGTTTGTCTTTTTGCGTTCAGTAAATAAAGTACATGAGATTCGTGCATGTTATTCAGTGTTTGCCTGTCTGTGTTTGTTTGATCAGCTTTCTTTGAAAGCGTTCTGATGAATTTTGATGAATTTAAGGGTTTTTCTGTTTTTCTATGATGCTGTTTCATTTGAGGAGACCCTCATTTCTTCTGTCCCGAGGACACACATGCACCCACAGTTAACACCACCAATGTACAGATGGTGATAGCCATGCTAAGATGTGAAGCAATGCACCAACAGAGGCAGATGAGAGGACTGCAGGCGAGGAAACATGCTGCAAACAAACCCGGTTTTAAAATTTAGAATTCTTACAAAAAGGTTTTGAAAATGTTTCATGAGGACAGGAAGCATCTGACACATTTTGTTTGAGCTCAAGGTTAAACTCTGTGTGTTTTGGTGAGAATCACTGAATGCAAACATAACTTTAGTTTGTTTATGAGAAGATTTCATAGGATAACTTCAGGCCATTAAACTTTTCTTTAAATGGAGAGAGCCAAAGAGAAATTAGAGGGACGACTGAAATAATTTGCACCACTTTGATGATATCTAACCTCCAACACAAATTTCCATAACCTCTTAATTTGATTCTGCTTATCTTAGACTGCTTCCTGTCACCGTATCACTGGTCATTTATTCATGAAGCTTCCTTTTCATTCCGAGTCACTGTCAGCCTTTGACAGCATCCTGGGGCCTTTTTGGAAGATGTGTCAGTGTGTAAACTAACCGGGTGCATGTGTCTTCTGAGGTGGCTCACATTTTTAAGGTGATTTTTTTTTTTTTATCTCTGTGTGCCAAAAAAACAAAATGATGCACAAATTGAGTCCAGAGGGAGCAGATGAAGGCCTCTGGTGCTGGCAGCCGATGTCTCACTGAAAGTTAGAAAAACATAGATTTGACTTCTTTCTAACACACGGCTGAAACAAACTGCAGGCTGAACCACCTCGCCAACCCGTATGTCCACTGCATGCACTTTGATTTGACCAAAAAATAACACACAATTTAGCTCATAAGTCACAAAGTAAAACACAACAGAGGTCACACAGATGGCTGAGAACCTCAATATAAATCTCCTCATTTAACAAGTTAGGCAGCAAGTGTTTTGTAGGAGCAAACACACTCCTAAGAGAAGTTTCCCAAAGTGTTTTCACCATGCAGATGGTGCGTGACTTTCATAAAAGCCTTAACAAATGGAAAGAGTAAATGAAGTGGACAGTTCCCTCCAACCGGAACATCCAGGAGGTTCTACAATCTTGCAGAAAATAGGTTCCCGTCTAGTTTCACTGGTTCAAGGAAATAATGACACATGAGAAAGTATCCTGCAGCAACTAACTTTGTTGGTAGTCCAGCTCGGAGAGCCTGATACCTTATTGACTCAATAGCAGTCAGACAAGCTTCTCTCTCCCTCTGGATATGTGAATAACAACCGATCTATTGTTATTTGTTTTACAGTTGTTTCACCATAGTGCACAGAAAAAAAAAGTAAAAAGGAGACCGATCCATATCTCAGCGGAGCCTCTCAGGCTTGAAAGATGGAAAAAAACGACAGAAATGCTCTCTGAATCTGCTTTATGCCGCTGTATGTACGATCCGTGCTGCCTTATGAGAACATTTAAAAAGAAATCAAATCACACTGGGTGAGGCGGTCTGTTAATTAATCAGGATTTCAATTAACAAAGAGAAAATGTTTGCATTATCTCCGCTGCTTCAGATAAAGCTGGGAAGCAAATTAGACGAGGATCAGCACTTGGATGTGCATCAGATGGAATGCTAATGGCTAGCGACGATCACACGGCTACAAACTGTAGATTGTACGACGGGGCTTTATGTGGAACGGAGAGAAATGTTTTGCCATGAAAAGCAGCAGAGTACAACAAAAAGATATCCATTAAAGGATGAGTCTGTTCAATTATAGCGTCAGCCCTGGTTTTCCAGTATTTTGCACATCATTTCTATTAGTTTTGATAGCATTACACTCGGAAAAGTAATTGCTAAAAAGCAGGAACATGGCATCTTGGCAGTTTAGCTGATTAACTCTAACTGGAAGTGTGTAACGTCTGTTTTAATCACTGAGGAAAAACCTTGTGTGTAAACAACTATAGCAAATATGATAGTAAACAAAGAAGAACCAAGTCTGTCTTTAAAACAGTTTCCTTTTCTGTCCTTTTGAGGCTTTTTAAGAGTCTGTTATTTTGTGACACAACAGTTTTCTCTCTGGTTTCATCTTGCTAACCTGAATCAGACCTTGATAGTATTTTACAGCAGATATTTGAACTTTTTATGGCAGAAAAAAACACACAAGTGAAGCTAATAACAGTACTAATGTTGCCATTCCATCATTAACTGTGACTGTAATGGAGAAAATATGGATGTTTTGGGGTGTGTGACTGTAGCCAGACACCAGGGGGCGATCAAGATGTTGTAGTTTATAACTTCCAGGCAGCTGCAATGAAAACAATGAATAGTTGCTTCAAAAATAAGATCCATGATGTGATAATCCAGACTCATCCTGTTGGATACGATTAGCATTAGCTGTGTTCACTTCATCAGCACTGATGGATGTGATGCTGCAAAAAGATAAAGCTGAATTTTCCCTAAATATTTACAAAGATGTCCTACTTTTGTAACAAATAAGCACTTTGCACCGCATTGCACCGAATCTTTGGGGTGTTTTTTCTGTCAGTCACAACAAAATACTGATTTGTGTGGTGTTATATTAGCCTCTGTGATCAATAAGGAGTTTAAGTTTTATTGCATTGCAATCAATAAGACCAAAACAAATGCTCATCACACTTTGTGATAAATTTATGAAAAAATTAGAAACAATAGCTTATTGATCCTCGCAGAAGTTTAATATCAGAGATTTTAATGTGGAATCCTTGTAAATCTCATAAACCGACAGCGATTAACACGAGGCGGTTCAGACAAAGTCAGTGCACAATATTCATAGCTAGCAGCTGGTGGAGTTATATTAAAGTCTCAGAGTGATTTCACTGATACGAGCAACACTTGCAAAACAACATGCGATAAATGACAGCCAATGTCTGCGCTCAGAGACGTCCAATAAAAAGAACCAGCGAGTAACAGTAAAACTCAAATGCACCAATTAGGGTTGAAGGCTAAGTGTGGAGGCTCCTCTGCAGCAGACGTCTGCTTGACCACGTTATTGTGCAGGTCCAGCTCGCCTGCACCAGCCAATCGATGCAGGCGGATACAGACTATGAGGGAGCAGAGTCCGAAGGGAAAGAAGCTGAATCACATGGGCTCTGATCAATACTCAGCAGTGTATTTCACCTCTTTAAAGACACTCACAAACCACGGTCTGGAACACACACACACACACACACACACGTCTGAGCACCCTGGAAAGCTGCTGCAATGAGATTTGTGGAGGGCTTTTCACCTCTTTTTGCAAGACGAACATTAAACTTCACTGACATGCAGAGAGATTCGCTCGGTGTGACATCCAAGATGTTTGTTTTTTTTTCTCCATGCATCCCCCCCCACCACAGGAGAGATTAGAGGACAAAATGGAGGGTCTGACCATCTAAAGTTTTGAGCTTTTTAAAGAGACAGGTCCACAAGTGAGGATGTTATCTTCTGAGAAACTAATCAATAGAGCCAATCTCACACCCAGGAGGGCTTTACTGCCCAGGCACTTATTGATGCTTTCACAGTTGTGGCCCTGGTGCACATTAAAGCCTTCAGATCTTCTCTTCGCCCCTCAGGAATCAACACAAAATAACCCTCCTAAACACTTTGGGGATATTTATTTCTTTATACCTGCAAGCTTTTGATTCTTTAAGAAATTGCTTTCACTCCATAGTTACACATTTTAACAATTGAACCTTGTTTTATTCCCGAAAATGCAGCCTCTTTATTAATCCTCTGCCTTTATCTGAATGCAGAGTCCAGGTTTACTGAGAGGGGAGTTTAAGTGCTATTTTGCGAAAGGGGGGTGGGCGGGGGTGCAGCGAAGAATATCAAGAGGTTGGCTCGCAAAAAAGGAAGCACTTGAACAGATTTATTCTTCGGCTTTTGATGTTCTTTAATTATATATTTCAACATCAATAAAAAGAGACACAGGGGATGAAAAATCACTGCACGTTAAATAAAATCACATCCTGTCACACATCTTTTTGTCACACATCAAACCTCCGTCCCACACACACACATCCGCACATAAACAGCCGACCAGAAACAAGAAAAGCACGAATTCTCAGCGTTGCATAAAGGCGGCATTGCAGCTCAGCCCACCTTTCCCACACACATAAAAGGTAGAGCGCAGGGCCCAGAGCAGGTGGCCTTTTGTGTCAGTTTGATCCGAGGCTGCTTTCTGTGGATTAAACCGGGCTTCCTCTTCAGAGAGGAGGCTATTATAGAAGCAGATTAATGTCAATGGTTTTTGGAATGAAATATTCAACAATCACATTTTGGTGTGAAGCGAAGGTTTCCACTTACTTTACCTTTACCTGCTTTTGAAAAATACAAAGTTTGGCAAAGTACACGACGTGGCGGCTGATAAACTGTGACACAGGTGACTGTTTTACTCCAGAGGAAGAGAGATAATTCAGACTACGGAGATTAAAGTTAATGTGTGGATTCATGAAGCTCTGGTGATGCATTAGCACAGCTGAGCTGATGCCAACACTCATACATTTTAACTATTCACATTTATATTAGCCACTTCATTTTGCTATGACTGAAGCAAATGTTGTTAATACTCCATCCAACAACCCATCGCTCCTCTGTGCTACTAACAGCTTTTCACGGTCCTGGTGGATCAGATTAGGAAACATGCAACATCCAACAACTTGGACAAACCTGCAGTTATTTTGATTTTCAGATTACCACAAAAATTACCCATTTATCACATGCATTTAGCGATTTCGTTATGGAAATTATAGAAAAATAGTTAGCTCCCCAAGAAAAAGAGTAAATCACAGTTGTATGACAATAGATTGTGGATAATAAACAAAACATGGATATATCTTTTATTGTAAATAAACCCTTCACATCTTCTTCCCCTTTGAGTCCAGCAGAGTTTTTTACAGTCTGAAGTTTCAGATATTTGCGAGTAAATGTTGAGGTTGAGTGTTTAACTCTTTTCACTTTTTCCTCTTGAGGACTGTGTTTAAAATAAGTGCTGTGTTTTACTCGCTGTGGGAACTTACTTTCCTTCTCTGGCGACACTTTGTTTCCTCCGTCGTCAGCAAACAGTTGCCCCTTTTATTCATTCAGAAAACAATCTGGGCTTGTTTGCTAAAACAGCTGCTCATAGTTTTATGGCTGCCGAGAGCCAGAGGACCGAAACAATGTTAAAGTCTAAGAGTTTTTTATCCCACATTACAAAAAATTGTGCTCATGTAATAGTCTGTGAAGAGTATTGTGGCACTTCAGCAGCAGCTTTTCTGCTTTATGTCCACCGTTGAGGTTCCCTCTGAGTCAATGATCAACGTTCGGAGGGTGCAGAGGTACCATCAGCACACCTTCTTAAACTGGTACACTGTCAGTAAAAATAATGTGCATCCTCGGCTTCGTAGTTCTTGCAGCGTGATATGAAAGACTTGTGCGTCACCAGGCACCAAATTAAGCCACTAAAGAATCCTAAATGACCCACTGCTGCAGCATATAGAGTCTGAATGGGTGTGCAGAGTGTGAGTCAGACAGAAAAAAACTCTAAAGTGCCACACATTTCAAAAAAAAAGGGACAAATATTCTTCATTTTCCTCCCATGAAGCCTCGCTCCCCTCGGCCATCCCTCTACGGCAATTTGCAGTGTCAGATTGCCTTTGTGCAGTATGACAGGGAGAAGTAGCTGTTTATCAGACGAGCTGGTATTTAACTTTGTAGGACACATTTGTATTGATTGGGCTTTGTAATTTTCTCCTGAGTAGATTGAGCTGCTTGTTGCTGGCTGGCATGCATTAAAATTAACAGGATGTGCCTCCAGCATGGCTGAGTAATGCCACAGCGGAGAGAGCCGCACGATCCTCCGTCATTTATTTAATAGGGAAGATTGCCACAGGAGATGCCTTTCTCCTGGCTGAGGGAAACTGAATTATGCTATTCGGGGGCACCAGGTAAAATTTTAAAAAATTTGCCTGGTAACTGCTGCTGGGCTCGGCTCTGCACTTAGACTTAAGATAAAAAATTGATTTTATGCCCACAGGAATGGTTAAAGATACTACTTTAATATACTACGACTGTGAAAAACCTGCTTGCATGTTGATTTAGAGGGAGGCCCATCAGTGTTGGTTAGTACAGCTGCAGAAGGGTAATGTGTTTAAACCTGCTGACCATCTGAAGGTTTGTATGTTTTCTCTGTGTCTTTATGTGGGTTTTCTTCAAGCACCTATTTCCCAGGAACACAGGGGAGGTGATTTTATTATAATTAAAGAATACCGTAGAAATAAAAGACTTTGCAATATAGAATAGTTATTTTTATTGAGTATATACATTTTGTGATTTAAAAGAGGTTCACAGACAACATGGAGGCAGCTATGAGATGGATGCGCTCACTTGGAGATCGCAGAGCAATCTCATCTATCGTCTGAACTCTGATTCAGGTAGACAGAGCAGCTAAAAGGATCATTAGTTGCACAGCTAACTGAGCTAACAGCTAACTGAGCTAACTGAGCTAACAAGCTAATGATAACAACTACAGCTAAAGAACTCAGTATTTATGTGTAACACTCATGATTTGCTGCCCTCATCATAATGAATATCAGCTCAATAAGGTGAAATGTATTCACCTTATTTCGCCCCGCCCATTTTGACGATACGCTACTTCCGCATTATGTCATCCAACTTCCGGTTTATAGTTGCCGGTAGCCAGCTCCGCAGAGTAAAGGCATCAAGATGTCAACAAAAGTGACACCGGGTGTTCAAAAATGGGAACAAACGGCAACTCACATCAGGAGAAACGACGGTCTCGAGTTCCCCCATCCATCCATCATGTCACCGTGGGTGGATGACATGAGAAAGTGGCCGGAGATGTCATATGGTGACATTTTTAATTACTTTGTGTTGTCCCTCGGCGTCGATGGTGCGGCTATGAAGAACTACAAGAGCACAGAGGCGTACCAATATCTTCATAGCGGCAAAGTTGGTCGTGTACTTTTGCACACGGAGGGCGAGTTCGTCTTTTTAAAAGCAGACGTGAACCCGAGCCAGACCAGTAGCGCTAGCCACTCGGCATGGGTGCTAGTTAGCGCTAGCGGCGCTGTGGAGACAACTGGATGCT
>JAPZDY010000023.1:23959768-23971364 GCA_029783645.1 Ctenochaetus hawaiiensis
CAACAATCTTGAAAAACGCCTGCGAAATCCTGGAGAGACTGATTAGACATTTAAATATTTATGTAAACACATGAAATTTGACATGTAGCTTAATAAACATGTATAAAACACATCAACTGACGTTTAATCGGCGATCACCCAACGGTAATGGTGAGAAAATACCAGATAGTCCGTCATAGCCGAAGCGTCCGATTTTGGACACATATACATTACATTCATAGTGGTCAGTCAAACCAAATGCCCAACTCTAATCTTAACCAGGACTTCAGATAAGAGCTTTTTGCTGCATTAGGAGGTCAGTATTTATTCATGAAACAGTCCTAAATAACAAAACACACGTGTGCACAAACACTCATATATGCACACACTCTCTCTCCCACACACACACACACACTTGAGCTTTTAATAAGTTGTCTCTGCAGGAGGGGGATTCACCTCACTTACAAGGTTGCTCCAGCCATAGGCAACCTATTAACATCCACTTTATCAGGGCTTTCATATTTCACGACCTAGTTCATCAAACTTTAATGCGGCCCTGCTTCTACACGTTTGTGATTTTAGTGCAAACTCCCGTCTGAACCGAAAGCTTCACATGCAAGTCTCATGCTTCTGAACCTTCACCACAAACTCCAAATGGAAAAATGCACCCTTATTCTTTAGCCACCGGTTTTATTCATGACCTCTAACGCATACACGCTGCCTTTGGCCATCCAAGAGATTTTTGGATGGATGGTTGCTTGGGAAAGGACATCATTAGTGGTGCAAAATGATTTCACGGAGCCAAAAACCTGCTGAAAGCAGACGATGGGCCAAACGCCAATGGTTTCTCTCTCTCTTTCCCCCCTCTCTCTCTCTGTGGACGTGGCATTCAGGCTGCTGTGCCACACTGAAGTACGTCTGGGGTAATGTGCTGCCCTCAGATTGCTGGAGTCGTACTGAGCCTGTGGGACGCACGATTAGCCTGTGCCCAGACCTGATATGCAGTGACCGATGCCAAGCACCAATAGATAAATAGAAAGAAGAGGCAGGGAGAAGATTGGAAAGGGAAGAGGATGGGTAGAATATAAAGGTGTGTGTCCATGCTGGAAACATGTTTCTAGGGTGTTAATGTGCTCAATAAAATGCATTTTTCCATCGAATTACTGAAACCTAAATTGTTTTCCAATGACCTATGAGCAAGGTTTAATGTAAAACCTCATGCCAGCCCCCTGAAAGTGCTTCATGTGAGTGAATAAGCATATAAAAGAGATGAATGTGGCAATCAATCCGAAAAAAACAACCACAAATGGCCGCGCTGATGCACGAAGCCGTTGCAGAATTGCTGAGTATCCTGCTGGTGATTTGGGTTCGACCTTGGATCAATGTGCTGCGTTTTGGATGGTTTTTCTATCGTAACACAGCACAGACTGACACTTAGCTTGTGAGCTTTCACTCTTGGATTCTTCTCTCTGCTCGTCTCCCAGGATAAATTTTTAGTTTTAATCTCTTTTTGCAAAAGTAAAAATGATAAAATAAGTCTTTTGAGGTTAAAAGCTTCGGTCTCCAGACTGCAGGCTGCGGTGGAGCTGTGGGTGATGCCTCGTGACGACATCACATTACACAGTGTTGGTTATTATTTTAGTGAGTGCAGGGAGGGTTGCTCGTGTTCACAAATATCTGCTGAAACTCGCCCAAAGGAGGAACATAAGTGAGTCAAAAAATATGAGTCGAAATTCAGTTCTGTTCAGGCTGGATGAACTTGAAATACTCTGTCCAGATTTTTTAAAAAAAGAGAGAAATCTGTGTGTTTGGCTGCATAAGTCACAGCTGTCCTCAAGGCACAACATTGTAACTGAACATCAGCAGCACATGTTAATATACAGCAGTCCCTTGTTGCAATGCATGCATCATGTATGTGGTTCAGTCTCACACCATGAATGTTGTGTTCAGCCTGAAAAAACACACAAGAGCAAATCTGCAATCATTCTCTCATTCTTTTCCACTCGGTTATAACCTCTATCATTTCATTTGTTAATCATGAAAAGAAATTGAATGTGTTTTAAAGTGGCTGTTAATCAGTAATCTTGTGTTTTAGAATTATTATCTATTGATTAAATAATCGACAAAATGATACATTTAATCAACAGTACTTGTTTTTACATGCTTACTGATTTCGTTTCTGTTATTTTGTTCAGATTCTCCTCAGTGCCTGTCATCACGTACGTCTATGTTCCATATGTGTAATCCAACAATTATCACCTGTGGTCCCACAGTGGTGACAGGATTAAACACACCTTTAGCCAAAGGGCAGCAGGTGTTGGTTGGCACCGGAAAAACCTGAAGGGCATGTTGAAAAAAAAAAAGGCAGCACTGTGGGCAGGCGTCCAGACAAAAAGACGGGCTGTGATTCTTAAAAATGTTTATGAGACAGGAAACTACAAACCGCGGGACATTCGACAAAAACAAATTAATATTTAAAAGCATAAACAAAATAAAAAAAAGAAATCTAAAAGTGGAGCCCGAAGGCTTACAGAGAGCTGCAACCTGCAACTGCTTACATCATTTTAGCAGCTCAGCCTCCCTCACCTGAAGTCTAACATCTGCTCAGGTAACTGCAAGGGGATCAGACTGACAAAACCCTCCAAAAGCAAAAAAGCAACAAAGTCATCTCTCTGTCATTTCTGATGATCTAATTTCAAAACTAAAAGACAAAAAACATCTCATGCATCACTATAGTAGAGTCCAGCTCTTTTATAACTTTTTTGCACCACATAGAAAACCTACAACTTAAATGTGTTTGGTTGTATCTTTATCTGGTATATGAACATTTAACAGAAGCATTGAGCTAAAATTAAAGATTTAAAACCATCATCAGTATATAAAAGAGTGCTTGGGGCTCCTGTGACGTCACACTTTGGTGTGTAGACTCTTGTTTTGAAGCCTTGAGTTTTGCATTATGGCTGTTGTCGTCTCCTTTTGTCGACGTCGACCCTGGTTGGATGAGAAGGTGGAGAAAGGACCTGCACTGCTTCCGGGCTGCTGTCACTCAAAACACCCATCCCCTTCATTATGCATACTATAAGCTTAAATATTGTTTAAATAAGAGACTTATTTAAAAATTAAACCTCCATACAGTTTTCATGAACTGAGAAATTAGCTGCAGAGACCATAAGAGGTTTTATATCAGGTTGTAAACATGTTTATTTCTGCTGTAAAGTTGGACATTTTAATATGGGCCTTTATGGGGGTCGACTCACTTTGGAAGCCTCAAGTGGTCGTTTGAGGAACTGCAGCTTCGTGTTGGCTTCATTTTTTTAAGCCCTGAAGGTTTTGGCACGTTTGAGGCAAAAAAGTCTGAACATGTGAAACTTAAAGCAAACATTAAACTGCTTAAACTCAAATTTGGAGTCATGTAGTCAGTATAAATCAGTTTAGTGAGTTTACAGTAGATCAACACATTACACACGTGTACTAACACAGTCGGTTCAGTCGTCGACTTTTTTTCTGCACAATTTCTCATCAGCTCCCGTGTAGACGTGACCCTCTTAACACTGCAATCTTCACTTAATTCCCAGCCATATTTCTCACTGTCACTCCGCTGCTTGTGCCATGTTTGTGTTATCATCACAACATCCCTCTCCAGGCTTCACCCATAAATATCATTTACGGGCCGTATACACAATGAGGCAGGCAAGACATACAAGAAAAGAGTTCCCATGGGGAACTGAAGAGAATAGCAGTTAAATGATCAGGGTCTCCGGTGGGACGAGGCGGCATTCAATCACTGACGACAGTCCGGCCCCGAGGAACGCAGACAAACGCATCGCATGGAGAGGAATAAGAGGAAAAAACATGGAGCTGCACCGACTCGGTTTTTACTCTGCTCCCGAGACGCCCTCATGCCGCCATCGTCACCCATTAATTATCAATGTGGACTCATAACATGGTTGATTACTGCCTTAAATTGTCTCTGCCGCCGTGGACCCGCTGCCATTTTCACAGAGGAATTATGAACTCAATGAAAAGTGTGACAATCACGATGATCGATGGTGTTTGTCTTATTGGAGTCAGTTCGTCTGCACTGGGAGCAGGCCGGCTCCTCGGAGAGGATCATCAGCTCCCCGAAGCACACGGAGCAGAGATACTTCAACAAAATTTAATAAAATAAGATAACAGAAATAATAAGACATAAAAATAACTGAGGTGATGTTATAAAAAGAAATTAAACTTGAAGTGGAGGCCTTGAAACAGATGCTGTTTTGCCTTTTTATGATATTTAAATTATCTGCCGCACATGTAGAAACCAAAATAAGTTTTTTTTGATACAGGTTTGTGTTCAGATATTTCTGTTTTGCAACAAAGACAGTTTTCCTGCCTCAACTGGACAACAAGGTCTATTTAATTCCATTCTGCTCGGCCGCCATGCAACTTCCTAACCCAGTCTTATCAGTCGCTGTGTTTTATTTGTCCTTTAACCAGCCCTTTGTTGACTTACACTCAGCTATGACCCTCAGGGGAATCCCACCCCCCCCTCATAACAAGTTACATGTCCGTGTCAGTGTGAACTTTATGAGATCGACTCACTCAAGGACTGAGCCGGGGAGTCATCACACTCAGCACCGCAGAGTAATCACTGCTTATTGCATGTCAGCGATTAACAGGAGTTTAAGCAGACGTCTGATTGGAACCAACAGAAATAATGACTCGGCAAACAATCTGCAAGTGCAAATAACAATATGCAGATTATCAAAGAAGTCTTGATGTAATTCATTTTTTTTGGTTTGTAAAGGAATTTTGCTTCATGCAGTTGTTCCGATATACTTTTAGCTGGATTTAGAGCAGTTTTACTAAATATAGAGTTTTGCAAGCATGCTAGTGATGTTTTTTAGGCTACACAGAAGTTATTATGTTAGCTTGCGTCTTCCAAAGTTTGCAGAATTTCAAAATAAAGTTCTCTTCAGTGATCTGGACTGATGCTCTTATTTGACACTGGACTTCTTCTCTGGCATGTCTATCAGTGCCGCTGACCACCACCACCACCCCCCCTTTTCAGAGCCTCCTCATGCCTCGTTGCCCTCTGGTGGTCCACAGTGCGGTGAGTGGACCGCAGCTTCTCCTCATCCCCATATCCACCTGTGTGGGGGGTGATTGAAACAAGAGTGAGCTCTTGTCAGGGCCTCGGCCACCATGTAATTGAATTCTACCTTGTTTCACAGAGTGCAACAAAGCATGGCACTGGATGGAGGGTAAATATACTCAGCACTTAGAGACAAACCCGGACCACGCGCACTCGACAACAAACAGAGGCTCGGAGTATTGCTTGGGATCTTTTACAGACGCAGTGCTGCCATCAAAGGAAAATACTGGAGCTGCTGTCTGTGTGATTACTCGGGGCAGGAGGCCTTGAGCTGCGTCTCATGTGCCTTTTTTTAGCAATTTCTGAAAGAACAGACACTAGCATTGGTATTGATCTTGGTTGGTGAAACCAGCTCTGAATCTTGGGGGCATGACTTTGAATGCAGTGACTGAAAGTGGACGTGTTTGTTGCATTTTCATATACATTCCTTGTGACAAACAGTAAAACTGGACACAACTGAGACATTTTTACACTCCGTCTAAGGTTAGATGCAGAAAAGTGATTGAGACGGTGGTGAACAATGTCTTTGCACAGTGAATGCAACAATTTTAGTGATTATTTGGACAAAAAATCAGACCTTTTTGCAGTTATTTCTCATAAAAAGTAACAGACAAACTTGAGTTCTGGTCACTATTGTAACATTGTAGATCCCAGTTAGTGTATATTTTTAACATTTAGTTGACTTAATCCATGATAATACTCTTCCCCTTATCTTAAACACATATATGCAAAATGATCTGTTACCATCTGCCAACAAAACATTCAAACTTGACCTGTCAACCAGAGTGAGAGAGCAGTGATGCTCTACTGAGCCGTTCCAGTGAGTGAAGAGAAGAAGCTGCATTTCCAAAGAATATTGACTGTAACTCATTGGCACTAATTAGAAATCCTTCCTTCCTTCCGACTGTCACAATATTTACAGTTTATTTTATACATAAGAGCATAAACAGAACGTGACATGTAGATCTGAAGGTTCTGTTAACGATGCAGCAGCTGAGTCACAGATACACAAACCAAAAAAAAGAGAAAGGAACTTTCATAAGTCATGTTAAAATCAATTAGAAAAAAAAATTAAGCAGCTGGAAGTTGTTCTATAATGGAAATGATTACAGTCATGATGTGTTTATACAAGCCCGCAACAGCAAATCAGCTTTTTAAAAGAAAATGTCAGACTTTTGGTTCAGCTAATAAGAGAAAAATGTCTTTGCTGTTTAATTGTTGGTTCAGTCTCGTCCTTTCCAATTTGCTTCCTGGCATCTCTGCTGCTTCGTGTTTGAAGGGAAAGTTTGTGTGTTTCATTGTATTTTTTGGCTTTAAAAGGGGTCTTACAACCAAATCTTTTGGGGGGCAGATGGGATTACGTTGTCGAGTTTGCTTCGAGGCGTCACTCACTGAGGCGAACTGCAGCCGGTGGCCTGTTTGCTGTCAGCTAATCTAAGGAGATGGATTCTCGAAGCGGGTCTCACTCCAGTACAGCTACTGTGCTTAATGGGTTTGACTCCCTGGGACATTGTTTCAATCTAAAGGTCATCATGGTCTCAGCTCGAGCCATGCTCCTCTCAACCCAGGCTGATTTGCTCCTCAGACACCCTTGGGTGGTGTACTTCACAGGACATTTTCCTGTTAGCACCTGCACACTGATTAATAACTACGGAAAGAACATACATTAATGTTGTCGAGAGGTGATTTAGACTTTTACTGACATGCTTTTTTTATTATGAACTCAGGAACAAACTCTGTAATCACTTGAATTAACTAATCAGTAATAATAATTACCATGAAAAGTTTGAAAAATAAAATAAAAAAGCCAGTCAATCCCTTATAGAACACTAGAAAAGGCCAAAAATATCAGATCTAGTCATGCAAAACATGACTGTTTGGTCAAATAGAAACCAAATACTGCAGCAACATTTGCACAGTCTTCATTTAAACAGTAATCACAATCACTAGTAGCACTGTCAAAACAGCCAGTCTAACAAGGGATGAAATAAAAAGAAGGGTTAGGAAATAAGGAGAAAGCTCAGGGAACAAGGTATTTGCTAATTCTTTCAATGATAGCACATACAAGGCTTATTTTACGGCTTTAAGGCTTTTCTCACCAACTGGGCTCATCGAGCAGCTGCTTTGAGGCCCAGAAACCACAGGGACCCGAAGACAGTCACTCTAATCTGATTAAATGCAAGTATTTTCTTTAAAGTGCACAATTAAAGCACAAATAAAAACCACAGTAAGTAATGTACCGAATTCAGTTTCTGCATGTTTTCTCAGACTCTGAGGCATCTTTTCTACAGGGGCTTATCAAAGTCTAGTTTTGATATTTTCACTTAATATTGTGCTTACATGCATCATTTTGTTGAAGTAATTTATGTTTAATTAAATGATCACAAACCAACAAATAGTCTTGCATGTCCAGTCATATCACCACAGTGCTAGAAAAACGTCTGGTTGCGCCAGTTTTTATTCTGCTACTGTGGAAAAAAATGTTCTGACTTGTTTGTATTTCTGTAAGTCAATAAGTTTGTAATTTACAATCACAAGTCCGAATGCAGAAGTGGAGATGTTGCATAATTATAACATGCACAAAGCGGGAGAGGAGGAGAATACAGACCTCTAAAGAACAAGCAGCAAACAATCAAAAGGCAGGTGGTTGGTTTCTGGGTAAATGTGATGGTCAAGACGTCTCAGTGGAGTTTTGCAACTTTGCAAACAGGATTTTTGCTTTTTTGGAAGTTTTTCAACCTCCTGCGACTCTGCAGGCCCTGGGACTATTTGATCAAAAGGGCCAACAGTGTAAAAATGTAAACGAGTGAGGTTGAGTACGTTGGAACTTCGTCTCTCCACTTGGATGCTCTCTGTCAATAGCCCTGCTATTGAATCCCACCGGTGGCCTGCAGGTGCACCGCTCTGCACCCAGCAGGTCTCCCGCCGCAGGAAAACTCTGCACCTGCTGTTTGATGACAGAATGTGACTGCTTCCTGCTATGTGAGGTTTCATGTCACCTCTAAGGTGACAGGTGGCTCATCAGACCCCAGATAAGGCTCTTTACAGAGTCTGCTTGCCCGCTCTAATTTATCTAAGGGATTTCTTGTGCTGCATATATTTTGCCATTCGAGCAGCCAAGCGTTAAATTGCTTTCCATGGGGAACAGCTCGCATGCCGGGGTCGCCAAAGCTGTGGCTGGTTTCCAATGAGATGGTTAGGCTGCAAAGCCAACACTGTAATTAGGGTCACCCGGCTCTGGAGCTGCCGGCGGTTCACAGGGTCGTCACGGTCGCATGGCGCGTTTGAAAGTCACAACAAAGCGGGCGGATAGTAAAACATGACTTTTTTTTTTAGATCATAAATCAACAGAACTCTGAGGTGCCACATCATCAAAAAAAATGGGTCTTTTTCTTGTGGGACCATTCCTCAAAAAAACATATTTATTTAGATAAAAAAATTTGCTTTGGCTCAGAGAATTCTATATGCAAACAGGAAATATGGCCCACTGTGACTCAGAGAAACAGAAGTGCAGAGACAAAGGAAGATGTGCAGAGATGGCGGCAGTGCACGCGCAGGAGAAGCCCCATACATCAGGAGCTGTCAGCCTCCTCTCATTGTGCTAGAAGCTGACTTCAGCAGCCTTTGCTGTGTTGAGCTCTCAGTAAAGCCTCTTGCCTGTACAGTGAGCCTCCTCAAATGTAGCCTGTGGTGTTTGCATGAGGAGGCTGAGCAGCATGTGTCCATCGGCGCAGAAGCCCTCTGATGTGTCCAGTGGTGGAAAAAAAACAAAACAAAATAAAACCCTCTTGGAGCCTTTTATCCAACTTGCTGTATTCTCTTTGGTGTTGCAGAGAGTAAATGTGCAGAGCAGGAACATTTGGACAGCAGCTCAGCAGACTTTACTAACGTCTTGTGACATGTGATTTCTGTGTGCAAACATGAAAGTTTGACCATGAGGGCTGAAGGGCTTCTGAATCTCTTTCTAGACATGCTTTAAATCCTCATTTTCAAGTGATGTTTTGCTTTAACAGCTCAATTGTAAACATGCTATTTTTACTTTCTGACCATGAGTGAAGCTAAATCTGTGGAAGAAGCAGTGCAGGACTACAAATGGCTTCATTAATGATAAATAAGATTTCATACTGTACTGAGGAGGTCAAACTGTACTGAGTTTGGATGGAAAAATTAGCACAGTGTGCTGTTAAGAGACAGACAGTGTTTTGGAGTCAGTGCAGAAGAGACTCTGTGCATTTTATGCTGAAGCAGGAGCATTTTTCTGTGCATTGTCATCAGCTGATTTATTCACCTTTTAGCCTGTTTCAAACTGGGATGGTTGGTCTGGAAATAACTTCTCTTCCAGACTTGAAGCTTCAGAGATGTTACTCAGGAGAAGTCGCTGCCAGCAGCCTCGGTGGTTTAAATGCTTTGCTCGAAGGCACTTTAGCATGAATTATTTAATGATGCTCTGTTCTCTCTTACAGTAAATACAGTGTCTCTGGATGCAAAATGTAACTCAAAGATCAAAGCAGAGTTTGCAAGATGACATGAAAATATTGCACTGTAAAGTTTATTTATGGAGCATTCCGTCACAGTCACGTGTGTTTAAATGAAACTTGTTATGTTGTAGTTTTAACTTGGAAAGTAAAGTATAAAAAAAAACTCTACTTGGCACTAATGTCATGGTAATAACTAGACTGTCTCCAGGCAAGTGATAACAAATATGGTAAATTATCTGGTGTTTTTTTAAGCTCAACATTTCATTAAACATTGAGAGAAACAAAATACTTTGTAAAAAAGTAACTTGGTTGCTTCAACATTTGTTAAAAGGTAATTAATTTTAATATCAGATATGATGTCCAGTGTGAACACAACAGCTGGAAGCAGCTACCACGAGTTTGTTTAACATGTGCTTTAAAATAAAAAGGACCTGAGAGGAATTATGAAATATTAACTCGCTAAATGTTGCATGCTTGTTGCAGCGTTGCAGCATCACTTGTACCATCGCGCTGTAAAGGCCCTGTTGGGATTGTGTGTGTGTGTGTGTGTGTGGGCTGCTGTGGTGGAGATGTGAACAAAACACCGCTTGGAGATATAACTTGTTTCCCTTTGTTTTTTATGTGAGCCAACAGAGCTCAGTGTCTTTGTTTTGCTGTAACGTTTTTTCCTCTGTGTGTGTGTTGCATCGACTGTCCACTGCCATTGAATTAAAATTTAAAAAAAGATTTAAAAAATGGAGTAAATGCATGTAAACTTATAGTTACTGTATAAATAATAAATGACTTGGCAGAATGACTCTTGTAGCAGCTACAAACACCTGCAGAGCTGTCAGAAGGAGATGAAAACCCGCCTCCTGGCTTTCACACAGCTCGTGCAGAAGGACCGAACCTTGAGAGTGTTTACTGTCTTTTTTTTGGAAGAAGAAGCAGGACGCTGCAGTCCGGTGTATATTTAAAACTAATGTGTTTTCTCCGGTGGTTCTTGTTGAATTATTTATCCTTTCATATTAAGATTAGCCGGTGTTGAGAATTGTGATTGCTGCAGCTATTTTTTTTTCCTACAATATTCTAAAAAAAATTAAACGACGACAAAATGCCGTCTCACCGCTTATCTCACAATAAGCAGTATATGTGGCGCTGCAGATGGTAAATAGGTGCAGAGCGTCGCATCCTGAGTGGATGCTAAAATTAAGCAGCAGCGAGGGAGAAGCTATTTATTTTGTCTTCGAACTCACACACACACACACCCACACACACACATGTCCTTGTAATACGCTGTGACAGTAATGGAGAATTTAATTGTCTGGGGAAACAGATAAACAAAAGGCATTACTTTGCATTACTGGTGACTTTATAAAGGTGGTGAGTGTGTTTCCTCAGGCCTCTGAAACCAGTGAGCTTCAGCATTTTTTAAACACTCTATGAGCCGTTTTATGCTGAAAAACTGTAAAGAAACCCACTGACCGTGTCTCCCTTCCACTGTTCAAAAACAAGAATCTGTTAATGCAGATCTGTTAATACGTCTTCTGTTAAAGGAGATAAAATTGTGTTTTTTTTGGCTTGACTGGATTTTACAAGATCTCATCACTGTAGACCATTAATTCCATAATGTATAGCATTTAAAAGTGAAGCTGAGTAGAAGGAGGAAGTCGATATCAGTTTGCGGTTGCAAGTCAGTCCCTCCAGGATTTCGTGGGCGTTTTTCAAGATTGTTGCGGCCTAAAATGCCTGAATTTGCGGCAGCTTTTGTAGAAAATTGCGATGTAAGTTGGGATGTTTTAAGCGTATTTGTTGCGATGAAATTGCAGGAGACAGTGAAAATTGCTAAAAAGTTGCATTTTTTTTTAGAAAAGTGTTTGTCAATCGATGATTTTCGTTTGTGTTCCACCACAATATTGCACGGGATGCAAAACAGTTTACCTCCGCTTTCGTGAAGAGCATCAGGGAATTGTTTTGCACGGTCTTTAGCAGTAATTTTTGTTGGTAAGTGAGAGACATTACT
>JAPZDY010000023.1:23975865-23993931 GCA_029783645.1 Ctenochaetus hawaiiensis
GAATTCACGGAGATTGGTTGAATTTTCGTTAATTGTTGCGATCGCAACATCGCAAATTCCTGGAGGGACTGATTAATTGAGATATTTATGGAGAATTCAGTTTTATAAAGGGCTATCAGAAGATTTCACATTTGAATTGGTTAATTATGAGTTTTGTCTCTTTTGGCAATTAATTTCAACTTATAATGTGAGTGAATGGAGGTCATATAGCTATACAAAGGAACAGAAAACAAAAAAAATGAGTATTTAAAGGTCCAGTGTGTAGAATATTGCTAGATCTATTAGTAGAAAATGGCTTGAAATGGATTTATTATTTATAAGTATGTTTTCAATAGTGTATAACTACCTGAAAATAAGAATTCTTGTGTTTTTATAACATTAGAAGAAACTTTTACATCAGCAGAGGAGGAGGGTCCTGTATCATCGAGTCTGCCATGTTTTCAGTTGCCTAGCAACAATAAGCCAAACACTGGGGCCCACTGAGGGCTTGGGAGGAACATAAGCAAAGGGATATTTATTTGCATGTCTGTCATTGCAATTTCATCACTAGATGCCACTAAAAGCTACACACTGGACCTTTAGGAGGCGTTGTATTATTTGCATATTATCGCTTTATCATAGTTACATTAACATGATGCTGATAATTCGTTTTTAAACACCATAATAATCATCAGTCATTAACACTCTTGACATGAGGCTAAAGCTCTATCTGTGTGGTTTTGACATGTAATTCCTGCTTCTGCAACAGTAAGCACTCGTCTCGATGGGCAGCAAAGGTTCGCCTCGACTGTCTGTTCGCTCCTGACACGACGCAGTGAATCAGCACTTTAGTTTTTGAAGGAGTGCGTCCTGAAAGCCTTTCATCTGCGAGCACGGAGGCGCAGAATCGCTGTGAAGATGGCAATCTGTGTTGATATTTAGAGGAAGGGAGTGATGCATTCTGTTATTGCTCCTGAGCCCATTTTCACACAGATTCTGCAAGGCAAACAAGCTGTCCTCAGCTTCTTTTATTTCAAAAAGAAAAAATTGTTTACAACAGGGTAGTTCATCGGCATATGGGCGCCACCTGCAATATATTAGAAGTAAGCGTCAGTCGGGGGGGAAGCGTTCGGAAGTTTTTTCCAGTGAATATCTAATGTGACTGAACGAATTTCTGGCTTTGACAGTGTTTTTTTATCTGCCTCGCCGTGCACACCTGTGTGTTTGCATGAGCTCCTGAATGTGGGCCGCATGACGCTGAGGTGGCTGTTTTAGGAATCTGCTCCTTGGCAGTGAGCAATAGTCGTGCAAAGTTATCAGCTTTTTTTTTTTTTTTTTATTTCTGGGCTGACACTCCGGGTGAAAGATTCGGGGGCGGGGGTGAGGTGGGGGAGCGGCGGATTAAAGATCATATCAAAGTCTGCGAATAGGTATAGTGATTCAGGAGCGATGGCGCAGATAGCAGATGAAGGCCGAGTTTGTGGAGATATGGAGTGCAGTCCCAAGTTTATCATATAGAGCACAGATAGTCAGAGGATAGCAATCAAGGAGACGGCGTGGTGTGTGTGTGTGTGTGTGTGTGGCGGGGCTGTGACTTGGCGAATGTTTGACTTTTATGTTCAAGGACACAAAATAGAAGAGGATTCCATGTAAGTTTATGGCCGGCCGAAGCAGCCGCTGCTGCACGCTGGTGTGGAGAGGCAAACATGAAAACCTGACGCCCTCTCTGTTTGCTGAGGTGAGGTGATATTCTGCTCAGATTAAAAACAAAAAAAACAGGTGATCAGTCTTAATCAGTTTGTAGATTGGAGCCTAAACAATGGTCACAGTCATATATATTGCACTTATTATGGGAAACAGAGTCAATTTGTCAAACAATTAAAAGGTTTTTCCTATAAATTAAATGCTTTATGATAATTAATTTGAATTGTTGCATGTTATATATTTGTTATGTCTTACTTTCTGTCCTTTACCACCAAAAATGGCAGTTAGTTGCGATCAATTGGACTGTTTGACCTGTTTTTTCTGTCACAGGTAAACTCGGTGTGCATCTGAACACTTGTTCAGTGTCTTGATGAGTCTGGTTGCTCATTGTAGCGTCGGGGGGTCGTCCTGCTCTGAGCTCGCCGCTCAGTCCTTTGCATTGAGGTTACATTTAAGACCGTAAGTGCTCTGATGGGCAGGAGGTTTCTCTCTGCAGAAGCGGCACAGCATGATGCTCATATGTACAGTAACTCTGTGGTGTTTTTATATGTTAATTAGACGTTCACGGCTCATAAACATGTCTGTCATCCGCTTCCATCATGCTGTCAAAGCTGCTGTGGCAGCTTTTATTCGCAGTAACATTTGGGGTTAAGGGGGCATCATAATTTTTTATCATGTTGGTTAAAGTGTTTTTTATGTCAGGGTAAGGTGGCACACATCCCCTCCAAAACAATGAAACGGGCACAGAGGTGGAACTTGGCGCACCGGCAGGGGCACTTAGGCCAAGACAACGAGCACAGAGGGGGCACTCAGAGCCTGAATGTACTCCAAATAAATCTGCACACAGACAGCTGCAAAGCGGTTCTGTTTATGCTGCCCTCTGGTATATTGGCGTCTTCGGGGTTTGCATTCAGTGACCATGAGAAGAAAGTTCTTCTCCCTGCAGGCGTCTTTCAGGCGGATCACTGACTTACTTGATTGTCCTCTGCAGCTTGATGTCATGTAATGTTTGTCCTCAACTTGATGCGGTTTAACTTTTTGCTGCAGGGGGCTGCATTTTTTTTTCCAGCATCCCCTGTGGTCCATCCTGCTGCAACTTAAACCGACTACATACATGCAAATGAATGAGAGGATTGACGTTTGCAATGCAGCGTGTCATTTGGTTTGAATACAGTCATAAAGAGACCAGAATGTCTCAAAAACCTGTGTTAACTTTGGAAAATTCAGCCTGAAAACACGCAGAGTGACTGTACTTGTGCTTTGATGTCAAAAAAAAAAGATGTGTTTGGGAAGGTGGAGAAATTTGTTCCCCTTGAGCTGCTGTAAATCCAAGAATCGCTTAGCAAAGAGAAGAATAAGTGCACACATTAATCCAGGAGTCAGAGCAATCTTGTAATCCACTCAGTATGCTAATTGCCTGTTCTTTCTCCAGCAAAGGGGTTTACAGGCCATTAAATGGCACTGAGCAGTTGACAAAGGATAGCCAACCACCCCCCCCATCGCTCCCACCCCCTTCTTTTTCTCACTTAGACAGGCTGTTGCACACTCATTCAATACTCCTCTGAAGAAATATGCAGAATCTAAAAGTGTAGCGCTGTGTTTCCTGAGCAAGTTATTTATTTTGCAGCATGAGTGTTGAGCTTCACTTCTAATCTGACTGTGACAAAAAAAAGGATCTCCTGGTTTTTGGACGCACTTTTGATCCTTTTGACACTGAAGGGGGTTTCTGTAGACGTTTTCCACCAGCATAACAAAGCTTCCTTGTAACAATTGTCCTTATTTGACAGCGGTAAAAAAAAGAAATATAATGAAAGAAAATGGAGCTCTGCAGTCTCCATCACAGTCCCAGCCATGCACAGCAGTCCCAACCTTCTCCCACCTTGCCGACACACAGGGGGATCGCACCAAGGTAAAGTGCATTTCTTAGCGCACTGCTGCCTGCGTAGTCCCCCAAGTGGCATTGGCAGCCTCGGCATGATGGATGTTGTTTCAGATGAGGTTTCTCGCCACACTGATAAAGCAGCCTTGTCAAAACACATTCACTAACAATGTAAGCAGATAAAGATAGTTGCAGATAATTAGAAGATTTGCGTTTTGCGTCATTTGTGTTGCCAACTGCCAAGGAACGGGGCTGTGACGGATGACTCAAACAAGAGAATTCGGCGTGAAGCCCGACTGCAAATGTAGCTGGTAATGACCAGAGTGTGTTTTTTCAGATGCGGCTAATGAGCATGGCCATTAGACATAAATGGCATTTTAAAAACCTGGGGAGTAAGAAAATGAAGAAGTACCCCAGATAGACTGCCTGAAGGCAGCGAATATGGCGAGAGCATCTGGAGGCTGCGGCACGGATGTCACGGGGACGACCTCCACCCAGAGCGTCGAGGCTGTCAGTCTGTTAACCGTGAGGATGGAGGTTCATTACGGTGAAACTGTCAGAAACGTTCTCCTCAGTATCCACATGGCATCTCAGGGCTCCGTGCAGCCGGCACTCATCCTCTGTGTTTGACACATTATCTTTTCATGGGTGTATCATTTTAATTTTTCCGATGCACACGTTTGCAAGCAATTTTTCGCCACTTTAGAAGCATCTTGCAGAGGGAGACGAAAGAGGCAACAGCTTCGACTTTGCAGCTCACAGTTTGTGGGGACGTGTTGACACTTAACCTGCATGCTGCATCCAGACAGCAAAACAAACAGTGAACGGCAACGTGGCGCAATAGAAACCAGCAGATGGATTTGTCATCTTCTGTTTGAACAGCAGATCTCGAACATGTGCCACTGAATCCTGAGGATCCACAGGCTTCTGTTCTAACCGATCACCATGCATCATGAGTGAGCAGTCACAAATCTTCAACGTGTGCAGATCAGGATGAAATCAGCTGCTCTGCTGTTCGGTCAGAGGTTGTAAATATTAAGTGATGGTCAGTGACCATGAGAGGTTTTAAAGTATTGATGAGTTTATGTTTTTTAAGCACTGGACCAACTTTCAGGTCTCCTCAACTCCAAAATGAGCCGTTTGTTAGTCACAGATGTTTTTCTGTAACATTAAAGAAAGTTTCCCATAATACTGTGTGACATTTTGATTCACCAGTCTGCAGCAGTGGGCGGGGCACAAGGGCTGTGATTGGTTGATATAGAGTTTCTGAGAAAGTGTAGACGTGCTTTCACCCACTTTTTAACATTTTGTTTTTATTCTTTGCCTATAAGAAAACATGTTAAACTAAAAATTCATCACAGCGAAAAAAAATGTCTAAAGATGAACTTTACAAAAACTATTTATTATTAACTATTTACATCAGTTTTTATGATTTTTTTTATCACTGAATTGATTCTTTTGTGGTGCAAGATGGAAATATATATATATTTTGAATGTTCGAGGGTTCTTTGGAAGGAACAAGGTTGCAGTCATCATAAAAATATGCTCACGTCTCTTCCATGAGTCCAAAATGCTGATCTTGGTTTTTTTAGGTTGCATGTTTGATGTATTTTGCTCATGAATAATTTCAGACTCACAGATTTGCATTATGGCAGGATGTGTGTGTTGGTGCGGTTATCAGGAACTGATCACAGAAATAATCTAAAAGCCTGACT
Organism: Ctenochaetus hawaiiensis; assembly: GCA_029783645.1. NCBI lineage: Eukaryota > Metazoa > Chordata > Actinopteri > Acanthuriformes > Acanthuridae > Ctenochaetus > Ctenochaetus hawaiiensis. The sequence goes on from JAPZDY010000023.1 coordinate 23,981,143, forward strand.
TGAATGTGAACTTGAACAACAGAGAACATTAAAATGTGAGAATAATCTCCTGCTTTTGAACACTTCAGACATCTTGCCTTGTTGTTGTGTGATGTGTGAGTGGGTGTTTGCTTTGTGTTTGTTTTGTGTTGTTAGCTAAGCAGACTCGAAGAACCCTGGTTAAAGGGTGTTTTCCTGGAGTTGCACCGTGACCTTCGTATATTCTCCTGGGGTTTTGGAAGGTATTTTGGGGTGATAGCTCTCCGCATGAGGGGGTAGCGTTGGTTTGATCGAATGCAGATGAGATGTGAAGGTAAGGCTGGATGTGGGCGGTTGTCTCTCAGGTTGAGGATTTTCCTGTAAGCTATGCTGGTCGCAGTGGAAAAACAGGCTGTGATGAATATGTTCCTACCAGCATCATGTTGGCAGTGGAAAACCCTCTCTGTTCGCTCCAGGAGAGACGTTTTTATCCCACTGAATCATGTAGAAAACACAATGCAGCACATAACTCAACCACAACCAAACAAAAATCAAGTGATTAATCAGTGTTTTTTTTTTATTTCAGACTTCTCATAAGGCAAATCTTTATTTTTTTTACAATCTGGATCTTATTTTTGTTGGTTTTGATCCTCTTTCTTTACAGTTTGATAAAATATTTGGCCCCAACTTCCCAACTGAGACGTGCAGATGCAGCAACTAAGATCAAGGCCAACAAGTCAAAGAATATGAACAAACAAACAAAACACATGAAGCATTTGCAAGAAGTCAGAGCTACATTTGAAACTGTGTGTGGCTCACTGCATGTGTTTGTGTTAAATGCATTGTGCCGAAAATTCAAATGAGTATATTAGTAATAATCCTACTTATACTTCTAATATGATTGATAACACAATTAACATGTCATGGACACATAAATGTTGACTGAACAATTGGAGTAACGGCTTTTGCAATCGAGCCAACGCAGCTATAAAACAAGACCCAGTGATCTATTGATCTATTGATCTATTGATCAGAATTTCATGTTTTTTATTCTTGCATCCTTTAAAAAAACTCTGGACTTCCGAGCTTGTTGAGTTACTGCTGCTTCACACAGAATATTATTTGCATGAACAGGTCCAAATGTTTTTTTTTTTTTTCTTTCAGCCAGGGAAAGCAACAAGAAACAATCCAGTAAAGAGCTTTTTTGAGGAGCATTAGAGGTTTCGAGTTAAGACTGCACTTGGCAACTCGGCACATTGCTTTCAGCTCCAAATGTCAGCGGGAGGTAATGGCTTGAAGGATGAACTTCTGTGTCCGGAAGTTATATAATGCAATGTTAGCGCGCTGCACAGTGCATGCTCATGTTTACAAAACCAAGCGCTCTGTGTTCGGTTTATATCAGAGGACGTGGAAGAGAAGAGGAGGAGGAAAAGATGCAACGCTTGTGGGATTAATTACTGGAGAAGGGACGGGACGCTCTCCTTTTATTTAAGTCATCATGGACATCAAGTGATAAAACCAAGGTTTTCATGTGAAACTCTGCCCTTGTGTTGTCTTTAAGTCTAAGATTCATGAAGCTGTTAGGATTCAGTGCTAATTAGTGATAAATGCAGGAAAGGTAACTTATTCAAAGACATTGGATTTTGTGTTATTATAAATTAAACACGTGGTCGACGTCAACATCTGCAAACCCCCGCCGGGGGCCACAGAAACCAACGGAGTGAGGAGCACCTTTGCAAAATGAGGTCATCTTTGCACATCCTTTGATCCCTCCATTCTTCATCTCAGAGGCAAGTGGCATATAAGAGGATCTATCTTTGTGAACGGTTTCGAGCCCCCAAAATTACAAACAAACCAAAGGCGGAGGATCGATAGAGTGTGTCTCACAGAATGATGAACTGGCACTTCAGAGGGGGGGAAAATCAATGTCGCGCTCCCTTTCACTCCCTCTCCTCCTCCTTCCACCTCCTCCTCCTCCTCTCTCCGTCTTTCTCTCTTTTGGGTCCTAAACTCTCTTCACAGGCTTCACGACCGCAGTGTTTAAGTGTGTGTTCACGCGCGTGTTTGTTGCTCAAAGCAGCGTCTCACACACTCTGTGATTTAATGGACCTTTTGTTTCTTATTCCTGTCTTTTCTATTAGCCTGGAAGACCCCCCTGCCACTTTGATGTGTGAGCACGCCCACCAATAATGGCCCATAGGATACGCAGTGGAAGTAAGTGCTTCTGGTCAGATTTACTGCTCTTAATGTCCCTCCTCCCCACCGACGCCGCCCCCCCACTGTAAACCTCAGCTCATCTGATGCGGCTGTATTGATCAGCACAACATGGCGATCTTTAAATCATAACACAGCAATTTAACATGAAGTGCAACTAACTGTTTATTGCAGCACATGCCTCGGACGGTCAACCGCGTGGTGTCGGCTTTGCTTTTTTTATGGCTCCAGCATTAACAGTAGAGAAGTTACAGAGCCAATGAAAAAGAAAAGGGTCAGGATGTGTCTTTAACATGAAATTAAAAAACTTCCCCGTGGGGGGAAATGGAAAGCCAGAAGCTCCACGTGAGACTGGAAATGAACCGCCGTGCTGTGGCGGTCCTTGAAGGTCACATTCACAGCAGGGAAAAGCGTTTTCTTGGGCCGATGTTTGTTGACTTTGCTCAGAATCATCGAGGTCGAAGAAGTAAAGAAATTAATCTGGAGTTTGTTTTTTTTGTTTTGTGCTGCTTGAAATGATGAAAATTTGATTAGGTACAGTTTTTGTCAGAGAGCTGGAGCCGTCGCAGTGTGATTAAATCAGTTTTTTGGGGTGCTTTTTTTTTCTGAGCGCAGACAGGTTTTGTGGCTTGGACCAGTGTACTCTGTGTGTTTGTCCAACACCAGCTCCGAGCTGAATGTGTTTTTCTGTGATGAATAACTTCGTCTGCACTAACCAGCAGCACTGACAGGCGTTCAAGTCATCGAGTATCTACAAAGCAGAACCTGAAAACCTAAAATCAGTGGTGACGTGAGAAATATCTCAACTATTACTGAACGGATTACCATGAAATTAGGTACCGACATTCACGGGGCCCCAGAAGGATTAAATCAATCCACTTCTATCAGTACAAGGTTGAAATGTTTAAGATTTTAGTAAAATATCTTAAGTTTTGAATGGATTACTCTGAAATATGCAGAGATATTCATGATTCCCCTTTGGTGATCATGACTACTTGTCTCATGCATACGGCAGGTTTTTCTTTATGCAGGGAAACAGATTGATTGGCAAAAAAAAAAAAGAAATACATTCGTAGCTCCCAGAAGATGATTCCTAAGAAAAATGAATCGTATCGACTCTGCTGATCCTGTAAGTTTTTCTCTGTTGCTACCAGGAGATCAACGACTGTTAAATGGAAGCCTTAAAATTTTGCACTAATTAGCAAATTTTAGCATGTTTGCATTGTTAGCCAAGGCAGGGAACATAGTAAAACCAATACCTGCTAACCATTAGCATGCTGACATTAGCCTTCAACTCAAAGCTGTGCATTAGCGCGGCCTCACAGAGCAGCCTTCGTTCCAGAGTCTTAGTCTCCATCGTTCTTTGTTCTTTTAACCAACCAAAATGTCAGATCCTTCGCCTGGTTCACACTCTTTGCATCACATTGTCCTCATGTTTGCATGTATGGAGCGGATGTATTTTGCATGGGCGGGTGTGTTGTGCGTTTGATCGCAGTCTGTCAGTCTGTCCTGGGCGTTACCTGCTGGTGTGATGTGGGTGAGCTCTCAGACGGCCTCCGTCGGTGCCGGAAGGCAGCGCTGTCAGCTCTTCCTGTCAGAGCTGCCTCAGGAAATTTAGGACTGCGAGATGAAGCTTGAGACAGGCATCCATGTGGGGTGAACGAGTGGGGAAGTGATCCATCCATCCATCTATCCATCCATCCATCCATCCATCCATCCACCCATCCACCCATCCACCCATCCATCTATCTATCTATCTATCTATCTATCTATCTATCTATCTATCTATCTATCTACCCGTCTCTCTGTTTCTTTGTCTTTGTCTGTCTCCAGGGGTGCAGCCGAGAAGCTGCTGTGTGTCAGTGGTGAAATATTCATAGAACGTGCAGCGAGTTTGACGAGACGCTCTGACACCCTCATTTTCATTTCCTCTTTGGCTCCGACACGTTGCCTCGGCGCGCCGTTCGGCGGCATACTGTATGCTCAGCTCAGTCGTGATGAAAAGAAACCCACAGCACACTGCTTTTACACTCTCATACCTAAGAGAATAGGATGTTTTAAAAAAAGAAAAACTAAAAAAAAAAAAAATGCTTTTCCAGTGGAACATGCTGGCTGAAAAGCTTTAATTTGAGCTTTCATTACCATTCTGTTGAAGGCTTTCATGCTAAAAGGTGCTTTACAGTTTGCTCCCTGAGATCCTCCTCTTCCTGTTGTAATGGGACCGCTCTCATCCTTAAATCTAAAATTAATGGAATATTCAACCTTGGGTCTTATACGTGACCTCGTATCTCCCAGCATGCCGCTTGGCGTTCCTCAGATAACTCAGCTGGACTTAATGCATCCAGCTGGAATCCATGTTTTGGTAAAAGCAACAGTATCAACCAGGGAGGGAGTGTTGTAGTGAAAGAAGCAGGGTCAGACTTCCCCGTGGCTGCATCACAATCTGCTGCATCTCCGCTCCTTCTACACCGGATTCCTTCTTTCATACAGGACAAAAAGAGTTCTTCCAGCCTCTCTCCACACCAGACATTGCAGTTTTTGGAACGGTTTCTGCTTTCAGACTCGATTGTTACTGCACTGGAAATATCTTAATATGTTTTTCTGTCATCTAAATTTGGACCAGTAGTCCTGGTAACAAGAAAAAGACACGATCAAAAGCCAAAACAGGCTCCAAATTTAAGAAATGTCAAAAAAAAGGAACATCTCTTAAGAACAGACACATTATGCAAAGTTATTCCCACAGCATGTAATATTTTTACATCATATGATTCAATACCAGCCCATTTCTAGAAATTAAGTCGATATTTACAACATGAAATTAATAAATGTCGGTTGAGCGGATGTTGGTCATTTAATTAACAATCTTTTAGTAATTTTATCATGTTTCATGTTGCCGGCTGTATTGAGAACAGTCAGTTTGGGTCTAAGGGTCTAACTTAACTCAGAATCCATTAAAAATTTATGACATTTGATTAGTTAATAAATTTGATCCACAGCCTGAAATGTCAAAAGCAAAGACTGTGGCCATCTTGGAGATGTCTAACTCTACCAAACTCCCAGCTAATCAAAAAAATTGAGCTAAGAGGTGGAGCTTGGTTGGATCACAGACCTCTGCAGGGTCTGTCAGGTTAAATATTTGCATGAAAAATTCTCCAAAAAAATACCAAAACACTGCAAACACAGCAAAGAGATCGAGTTAAAGGGTTTGAATTAGTTAAAGGGACACCAAACAGACAGCTAGCAGCTCTTCATTGAACAAAACTTTAAATTTTAAAATACATTGCTTTTCGTGAGAAGCTGCTACAATTTGGGCATTTTAATATATATATATCTATTATTTCGACTGCCTTTTGGCCTCAAGTGGCCATTTGAGGAATTGCATTTCTTGACTCCTCTGCATTCAGCCCCGGAGGTTGCTGCTTGGTCAAATCCACAGACTTGCTATCTTGACAGCAGGCCTGTTTACATCGCGAGGCTGCAGCAGTGAGACAGCATTTATCAGCTGCCTGCTCTCTGCATACTTCTCAGCATCTTCCTGCAACAGAATGATTAGCCTCGGGGGACAAAATAAACAGGAGCGAATAAAAAAAAATAATCTTTTCATTATATTTTTTTTTTCTCGCAGCCTCCCTTGTAAGCCATCACCACAGAGCCGAGGCCTCTGTCTCCAAACTCTGCAGAAATATCAATATGGATTTAGGAGTCTCCCTGAAGCAAGGTCCTCAGCTAATTAAATCTGTAATCACTTTGTACTGTAAAAACACAAGCGAGGGGGGAGGGAGGGAGGGAGGGCAGCAGGGTATGTGCTGGTTTAAATGAGGGCCGGTGGAGTTTTTATTTAACAAAGACGACTAATTGGGTCAGAGCTCTTCATCCTCATAAAGCGCAGAGAGTTTCCTGCCATCCAGCCAGACTGCTTACAGCTCGCAAACACAGTTCAACTTTGAAGAGAGTGAGAGGAGTGAAAGAGAGGTTACAGCGCCGTTGTCAAGGCTACAGCAAACAGGTATTTTATATAGTCTCGAGGGCTTGAATCAGTTGGAAGTGATGGGAATCAGAGCAGCTCCGTGATGAGAGTGAACTCCAAGGAAAGTGCTGCAGAGATGCTCCAGTCCATCAGCTCCATCAGCTCCTTCCATCCTTCTTCTCAGGAGCAGCGATCGTTCGAATGTTGTTGTCTAAAACTCTGTTTTCTTTACTTTCCCATCTTTACCTCCTCAGTGTATCGTGTGAATAACTTTGTCAACAGACCAGCAGAAGCTCGTGTGAGTAACTCGAGTTCCTCTCTCTTTAATAGCTGCAGCGTAGTTTGTCTTGCAACGTTGGACTTGTAAAAGTGTAAAAGACAAATCGTAACTGAAGCATTTATTTTTGCACAAATTAACACTTTGTGTTCACTGGCAGTTAGCTGGTCCCTGTAATTACATTCATCGCTAATCACAGTTGGGTTTTAAGTGAAAAATTTGAATTCTGTCTCTAAAAGCAGCGAGGACAGTTGGAGTGGAAATTGGGAAATTTGACTTCTTTAATTTAATCTCAGTCAAATGAATTTTTGTTGATCTGCTAAAATTATTTAGATTTGGCTGCCTGATTCTGAGCAAAGCTCAGTTTATTTGATGTTGAAAATAAATCAGTATCATTTTTAGGGCTCTTTAATATTTTACTTAAAAGTTTTGTAAACATGCTTCAAGGCTCATCTGCTCTCAAAACTGCAAAGCAAAGGTGAAATTAAATTACTCTGTGCATTAATAATTCAAGGTGATCATTCTTCATATCTATTGCCTCCTCTTACACACTGAACACTCTGCAGTGAAGACAGGCAGTTCAACATGAGTAAACTGTGCAGCTTGAGACAGTATGAATTATCTGCTAATATTTTTATGTTGAATAAATGAGTGCAACAGTAACATTTCATGCATGTGATTTTTCCTTATAACAAGATAGTTTTTCACATCCTGGTAGCAAACTAAACACTGATATGAAGTGTGACAATCTTATATTTTTACCTACGTGAATAATTTTTAATAAAATTTATAGTGTGCAATGAAAGGTTAAAACAGTCTGTTGCATGATGGTTTAGGTTCTGCTTGAGCGTGAGCTATGAAGTCATTACTGCTCAATTATCAAACTTATCATTTGCAAAACTGATGTGTGAGGTGTTTAAAGTTGGTTTTGGTGCAGACAGATGTGTAAAAGGTACATTTTTTAAAGCAATAAGCAAAAATTACGAGAAAACAAGCAGATGAAGTCCAGTCACTTTCTCATTCAGATGCCATTTAGCATTTTAACATTAGAAGTATAATTGAGACACACACTTCTTCACAGCATTATTGTTGTGGTATCAGGTGAAATATAACATAGGTGAGTCATTAATTTGTTTGACTTTGACTTGTCGTAACATTTTACAACACAGAGAAGAAAAATGAACAAAAGTGAAAACCTCACTTGGATTGTCTCATTTCTCCTTCTGCTTTCCCATTGAACTGTGAGCTAACGGAGCTAACGGAGTCACCGTGTATCCGCGGTTCCTCCGCGAGCTGCAGCTCTGAGGTGGTGACCTCTCGCTGCCTCCATCCTCCGTGTTACTCACATTTGTGTCTGTCCCCCCGGGCTCGTCGTCCGAAGAGCCCGACTGAAGAGGCAGGCGGGCCAGGCGCAGCACGGCGGGGTTAGCCCTGCCCGGGAGAAATCTTCACAGCGACCTGATTTCTTCCAGTTGCCCCCCACATATTCCCCAGATCTTCTGCTCATATTCACCTGATCCTCTGTGAGAGCTGTTTTGTAGAGGAAAAACTTCTTTTATAAAAGTGAAATTGGAACAAGAGTCCAGCAGCTTAATTGTGGATTGCATTGCCCCAGCAGCTCCGGAGCGTCAGGTGTCCCCCCAGATTTCTGTTTCACTCTTCAATCTTGCAGATAATTGCATCCATTATTAGAAATTATGCGTAACGTCTGACTGAAAAATCTGGTTGTGACTGTTTTCATGGATCCTCATCAAAACTGCATATTTTCGATATCAGCGGGACGTCGACGCTGACGAGGAGAATCTCTCATCACAGCTTGTCATATTCATCACGCTGAGATCTGAGTTAATATTAGCCATTGGTCCTCAAGTCACGTTTTCAGCCCCATCTTTTCATTCCAGCATCTGGATTTAATTGGTGCTACGCCTGTAAAGCCACAGCTGCTCTGCCTGTTAGGACAATAAATTACCCCAATTAGGAGGCGAACAAAAGAGGCTGTCTGACACCAGAGCCCGCTGTCACGCCTGGAGATTGGAGTGCAGTGGAATGAGGCTTGGAGCTGACATGAAGCCGTACCAAAACACCTGCCCCATCATCTCTCTGATCAAAACACAGTTCCAGTCCAGCAGATATATAGAGCAGGAGGAGATTGCTTTGCATGGCCTGCGGCTCACTCATAGCATCACTCACATGAGCTTCTGGTCCACGGACGAAATAGAGAAAAAAAGCGTCATTGTGTTTGAAATCAGTGGAAGGTAGGAGAGGAGGTGTGTAATTGCTCGGCGGATGATTAATTGGTGTTTGGATGATAAGTTGTGGATACATCCAGGTTTTTCTGGCGGCTGCCTGCCTTATTGATGGCACCGGTAATGAAGGCAATAATGAGGGAAGGTTTAGAAGGACGTGAAAAGGGAGGAACAATGGGAACATCTGCGCCTCTCCACAGTTCGAGCATAATTGAGACCATATTTCATATTCTCCTTTGAAAGCTAGCCCTCATGTGCTTTCTTAAAAAAGATGTGGCTTATTTATTTTGCCGCTGTAACACACTCAGCAGCCTTTGCTACACAGGTGGTCCACTTTGGAGAAGAATGTAGGGTATCTACCACCGTGATGAAGACCTCCATCTCGATCGGCACTCCTTCCACGTCTCGGCCACGCCATCCCTTTGTCTCACCACTTGCTGCGAAACACGCCATTAAGCCAGCCAGAGCTTGACAAGAAAAATGAAGTGTGCTATTTCCTGTGGCCTCGAGTGTCTTCTTGAATAATGAGCGCATTGCCTGGACCCCCCCTTTGTCCCCTTCTCTCCCTGCCATCGCTTTTACTCTTCCCCTTGAAGTTCCAGTCAGCTGAGAGAGTGAAGGGGGTCTTTAGGTTGTTGCCTGTCTCTCTGAAAAAAAAAAAAAAACAGCGGTCTTGCAAGGCCTGTCAGACTAAATCTGGAACACCCAGAAAAAGAAAGAGGATTAGATGAATGAAGTGGATTTTTATTGATGAAATCCTCATCCCATGTCACGGTATTAGAGAACGCGGAGAAGGACACGCTGTATCTGCGGAAACATCCGTCATGATACGACATCATGAGATGGTGCAAACCCTCTGCAACTGGACGAGCCCAAATTAACTCGCACTCTTTCCTCACATCCTTTTTACATTTACTTGCTTTTTTACAACACTTCAAACGGCTCGGAGGCACTTCAGGATCATGGCAGGACCCTGCGATGCACAGCGAAGCACCGAAAAGAAAGGTAGCTCCAGTGCTATTTCTTCACCCGGCCTTATTTCTCCCAATTACCAGCGTGTGAGCAAACAGCCTGACACGACTGACCTCCTCTCTGAGAGCTGTGGTCATGACTGGAAGGCTCTTCCTGCTTATTATGACAGAAGTGTTATGGTAATGGAAGGAAAGTCTGCACCGTGGTGATAGCACTGCAGGAACGGATAGCCTATTATCCACCACTGTGCGGTGGTAGTAATGGTGAGAGAGAGGGCATCCTATCTGTTATGGTGATGATGCATTTGAAATGGGTGGTGGCTATTGTATATCAGTGGACGATAATGGCAGAGCGAGAGCATCCTCTGGGTTACGGTCATGATGCCAAGGAAATGTTGAAAAGGTCCGTGCAGAATATACAGTGTGCGCCGTCGTGGGTTTTATGGTGATAGATTGAATGAAGCGACTGCCGAGGTTTCTCTCTCTCTCTCTTTATTATAATAATGGTGAGCCGGCCCATGTGTTCAAAGAGCGTAAATATGCAGGGAAGGGAAGACAATGAGCGGAGTGTGTGTGTGTGTGTGTGTGAGTGTGTGAGTGTGTGAGTGTGTGCGTAGGTGGCCGCATGTGTGTGTGCGAACGACAAACAAGAGCCACGCAGTAGAAGGAGAGCCTTAGTTAGCTGTCTGCTTGGCGCTTCGCCGCCCCTGTGATGTATGTTTATGGCCCATCATCTCTAGCCAATTACCCTGCCTCAGTGTGGGAGCACCGCGCCTTCCCACCGCCGCCGCCACCACCACCGTCAGTGTGTGAGCGTGGAGAAGAGACGGCGACAGTTAACGTTCTTGGACATCCCTGGTGAAGGGGCTGTTTTTTCCTTGGGGTGGGGGTTGGGCTCTGGAGATTCATCTTCAAAAGTAAGGCACCGGGTAGCAGAGTCTGCTGAGTCTACAGCCGCTTTGGGAATTGGAAGCTTGTTGATTGTGTGTGTTTTTGTGTGAATGTGTGAATCTGTGCGTGTGTGTGTAGAGGTGTTATAACTTTGCACAACTGGTGTGCAAACTTAGTTCGTCTCATGTTTCCCACGCACTCCCGTGTTTGCATTAATCTGAGCTCTGCGGATCGCTCACAGCTCGATAGATTGATGTGTGCATACGGTGAGATGCTGTAAAATGATGTGTGATTATCTCTGAAACGCCTCACAGCTGTGAAATAACCTCAGCTCGTTGGGTCTCTCTTTTTTTTTTTTTTTACGTTTTCCCAGATACAGCTGAGGCAGACGTGTTCATGCATCCTGTCCGGGTCAACCTGCAGACTTTCTCCAACAAACTCATCTGATTTTACAAGGTAATCCTTCTCTCTTTAGTTTTTTTTTTTTTTTGCTGCAGTAGGGAAATGTGTTTTGTTGCAGGATTGTACTCTTGTATCTCGTTCACAGTAGCTGCTTCAGATTACTTTCCCACAACACGGTCTCCTGTAGAGAAGTGACATTAGTAAAAGGTAAAGCAAATCAAAGTCGGTGTGCAGCAGCCATGAAGACTAATTTGCTTTTAGCGGGGAGTTGCTTTTAACCCCGCTGACACTGATGAGGAGTGTGACTTTTTTATCTCGAGCAATCATTAAACTTCATATTTGGATGATTTCTCTGTGAAACTGAGAACACAGAGCGGTAAGACAAGGGTTTATAATTTTATTTTTATTTCTCTCTCTCTCTTTCTGGCTCGATATTCACACGCTGTGACAGATAGAAACTGCAAAGCTGTGTTTGTGTTGGCTAGATGAAGGAACGCTCCTGCCCAGAGGGTTTATCAGGGAGAGAAAATATTGACCGCCAACAGTTGCACTTTGCTAGTGTTATTGCTTTTCACACTTGTGTGATACAGACAGCATTCGCCAAGCACAACAATTGTAAAACCCGCAGCCATATTGACGGCCGCATTGCTCTTCTGTGCAGGCCAGAATATCCAGCTTATTGTGTTTACTCTTTAGCTTATTTCTCCAAAGTGCTTTTTTTTTTTTGCAGGCAAATATAAAAAAAAAGTCTGAAACAAGGTGAGAAGAAAAGAAAAATACTTAATCTTCAGGTGAGACGCAAAACCCAGAGGGGCCCCTAAATTTCCTTCTAAATTAAGACTACAAAACAACAGCAGAGTGTGTGTGCGTGTGTGTGTTGGTGTGTTTCACTCAGCAGCCAGCCTCTCTGATTATTGGTTAGCACACAGATGAAGTCAATTCATCACCTCAGTGTTGGAGAGTGGCTCTCCAGCTGTAGACGGCCTTCTGTTATTGTAATTATAAACTCACCAATATCACATTTCAGTGTTTATTTGGTTGTAAAAGCAAGAAGATAATGAAAGAGTCACTCCAGAGGCAACTTAAATGATCATGTATCAGGCTTTAATAGAACAGTGTGGTGATTTGATCGTATCATGTTGCTGTTTTTGTCTCTTAATTGCTGAAAACAGGCAGATTGTAGTTGAATCAGTGATTGATGTTGATGAGGTTTTTTTATATGAAGAACTGTGAAACACTGAGAACTGGTTCAGTTATTTCACATGTGATTTTACAAACATTTCCAAGTGGCGAGTTTTGCTTGAATGTTGTAATATTTATTTTGTTTTTATTACTTTCAAAGTGTATCTTTAATTCATTCAAATGCAGGATAGGCTCTTTGTAATTCAGTCATAATTGGCGAATAAAAAATACACTCTGAAATTCGTTTTTTGTAGAAAACGGGTATAATCTTTTTTTTTGCATGATGCTTTCTGCTTGTTCAGCTCAGATATGACTTACATACATATTTGCGTTGGAAATTCATGTTAGAGGTGTTCAGTACTGAGAGACAAATAATGAAAAGGTTGGTCAAACATCCCCAAACTAAGCATTTTCTCAGCAAGGGGCAAGTGGAATAAAAAATTACATGGTGCAAAGAAAACACCTTCAAGAGTCGGTTTTGACAGCCAAGTTCATACAGAAAATGTACGTACGTATTTTATGAGGTTGGTTAGAAGCTTAACACAACACTCAGCTACTTTTATAATGAAACAAAGGCATTGCATACATTTTAAATTAATGGCTTATCAGTCCCTCCAGGATTTCGTGGGCGTTTTTCAAGATTGTTGCGGCCTAAAATGCCTGAATTCACGGCAGCTTTTC
>JAPZDY010000023.1:24001987-24015694 GCA_029783645.1 Ctenochaetus hawaiiensis
CCTGCAGCCCCCTGCAGCCCCACAGCTGACCCTGATGTTCAGAGTCAGTGGGCTGCGGTGGCCCGGAGCGGCTTACGCTAACCTCTAACCCCCTGGCAGCCGCTGCTGGCTCAGCTCTGCTGAACAAATCAACTGGGCTTTGTGCCCGAAAGAGTCGACCTGCACAAGTGTCATCTGGCCCGGCAGTGAGATCCTCTGCACCTCAGGGCGAGTCCCACAACATTATCCAACACACTCCTGAGACAAGAGGACACGGCCCTCTGTGAGGCTTTTCCTCGTTGATAGACCTTTGAGCAGCAGCTACTTTATATAAATTTATTTGAATTTAAATGCATGAAAAATATCCAACTTTCTTTGGACTTATATTGGTTTGCAACTCGTTGTGCAGTGATATTGCTGCTTGTGTTGCTGTTTGTGTTAATAGACCATCAAAACATTTTGGCCAACTTGCTCTCTAAGCTGCTGATTACAGATAATCATTTTAATGCCCTGATTTTTTAAGTTTTAGGATTAGCAAGACAGGATTTAAGTAATGAGTATTGTCATGTCTTCTTAATATATGACATAATTTACATGAAAGCAGAAAACAGCAACATTATATCAATTTATTTTGTGTGATTTGGCGCCCCCACAGTTTCTGAGTGGGCTGTCGTAAATACAAATCCTCAGCCTCTGAATAATATTGTCTGAAATATAAAACATACTAATAATAGACAAAACTCTGCTCTAACTTTACTTAATTTATGTTGACAGAACACCATCTTGCTCTTTTTCTGTTCTGGTGAACATTCGTCCTTCCTCCTCACTGATGTTCTCCGGGTTCCCCTTCACTGGAAAACATTTTTTATTCATAAAACGTGACCCAGTTTTTCCAAAATCAATAATACTTGTTGGTGCAGAGACAGAGCGCTGTCAAAACAAATCACACTGTAATAACTCGCGAATAAAGAAACAGGTGATTTGTTTCAAAGTGACTGAGACAGAAACACCATCAACTTTCTTTCTCTCAAGGTTAAACAAGGTCACATTAAGTGTTTTATGGGATTATTTGCACAAGTTGGTTATGGAAAGGAGAAAAAATTTAAATTCCAATTAGTATATTGGAAGTGTTGCTATAATTCGATTGATTTAGGGCCACAGTGTGGATTTCAGATCATATGTCATGGCTGAATATTGTGCGCCCACTTTATCAACGTCACAAGTGAACAGAAATGAGTTTTCTCAAACTCCTCGTAATGGCTGTAAACTAAAAAACTTTCCATTTTAATTTGGGGGCGCGTAGGTGGGGTGGGGGCTGATCAGCAGGTCTGCGCAATTCGTTATTTCACAAGGGAGGAAGAGAATCACATTCATTATGTGAAAATATGGCCACCATGAAGGAGCCTCTTGAATTGTAATGAAGAAGGTCCCTTGATAACCATGAATTCACCAATTAAGGTTCTCATATAACATTCAAATTATGTGCATTTTAACGACTAGTTTTGCCACAGAAACACTTGCGTTTTTTCCTTTGGTTTGAAGGAGCTTCCCTGCTTGGAAATGTAGGCGTAATTAAGATAATTAAAGCTTTTGATGTTCGACATATAATCCAATGTGCCGCTATGGAAAGGAAATGCAAAAAAAAAAAAAAAAAGTTTTACTGAATTTCAAGGCTTTGTCCTCCTCCGTTCGCTCCCATGAAAACAGCTCTCATTGTGCGAGAGTCCATTTTCGTCTAGTTGAAAGGTTCTTACACCGTTTGGGGAGAGATTGGCCGCTTCATTTTGCAGAATTAACGACCACGTCTCCTTCACATGTTAATTATGTTGCTGAGTAGCAGCCAAATCAGAGGAAGCCTAAACAACAGTTGGGTTGTTTCTTTCACACTCTTGCGTTTCCTCAGGATGGTTTTTTTCTGAGCGCACACATGGACTTCCTGCTCCGGTCCTCATGGCATATGGTTATATCATAAACGCATTTATTACTTAGAGCTGTCAGACTCCTCTATTTGGCCACTGACGGCAGCAAAAAGGCAGGAGGCTCAGCCATAAAAGGAGATTCACAGTGTTGGCGTGCAGAAAAAGCAGAAGCTGCAACCACAGGTTTTAGTGTGTCTGTGTGTGCATGTAACTCTGAATCTTTGTCCCTGAAATGCCCTTATTTCCATTCCAACAAAAGGCCGTGTGGCATGACAGCTATTTTAAAGCAAGAGGTAATATCTTCTTGAGATCAACTGAATGCATGTGCCTGCATTATGCATGATGTATGTGTGAGAAAGAAAAAGAGAGACGGCGGGAAAAAGAGGCGGGAGAGCTCCCTGGCTGAGCTTTTATCATCCTTAAATGTACCAAAATGAGTCTTGGGGAAAAGGAAGCCGTGTGGCTTTTGAAGAATTAATAAGCCTGTCTCATTTGGATGTGTCTAGTGTCTCGGACAGCCTGTGGAAGCCCGAGCTCCACACTTTTCCTGACAGCGCCTTTGATGATCACTGATAACGTAGAGCGACTCCCAGGGAGCGAGGCATCCAACAATGAGGGGTAGAGTCAGTGGAGACCGGCTTCACTGATCCTGAATGAGCTTTATTATCTGGCCTCTCTCCAGCAAAGCAGTGCATTAGGTATTCCTGAGACAAAGCATTTGGGACGGAGTGTGTGTGTGTGTGTGTGTTCACATCGTTCTGTTCTTCTTGTTCGAGGAAATCTCGTCCTTTGACAAAGGTTACTGGTTCGCTCACCTGCAGGGTGCAGACGGTTTCGTCCTTCAGCGGGTCAATTTGAAGAATTTGTGCAAGTCCTTTTGGGTAATATCTTTCCAGAATAATTTGAGAGGTTATTACACGTGTCTTTATAAACGGTTAATTTGATTTGAAGGCTGCTTTACAAACCACGAAAGAGCAATTATGTGAAATTATCACTAAGTGAACTCAACTTAATCTTAATGTCTTAATGGTTGTTTTTTTTTTCCAAATTCAGAATATTTCATAGCAACATCTTCATTTGTGGCCCCTCTGCTACCTGTTTTTTGGTCCCGAACCATAATTCACATCCATTTTTGAGATTTCCCACCTGCCATGTCATTTCTCTTTAGTGTTGCATTACCGTAGAACGAGGAAGTAGCAGTGATTAGCGATAATGTGATAAAAGCTACCATCCAGAAAATTTGATAAAACCCGGTGAGTCAGAGGCCCAAAAAGAGGCTCCGGCAAACAAAATAATGGAGCAGAGGTGATACAGAAGCAAGTACGTAACAATGAGCCAGTGCCAGGCAATTTTCTACTCGGCTAATCATAACCTACAGGAAATGACAAAAAAGCACTGGCTGCCTTTGTTGAGGACAATTTTGTGATTATGGGGTTGATAGCTACATTCCACCATTTGAGCAGGCACATCCGCACTTTCAGGGCTACTTTGGCCAGCTCTTTTTGCACCAATGTGACTCTCAAAAAATGCCTCGACATCCTTCCATCCTCCTGCAAATACCGGAACACCAATTACCGCCTTTTGTACGTGTGGAAGGATGTGGTAGCCAAAGGACAAGGTGCATTGTTAGGGAGGTTTTGAAAAATGAGGATTACTTTAACACAGTCAGACCCAGGAAGGAACAAGCTGTAGATTCGCTCAAACTCAAAGATCTGCCGTGAATCTCTGGTGATCGATGGAAAGTGAATTAAAACAGCGGTCCCCAACCACCGGGCCGCGGACCGGTATCCGTCCGTTTGTCATTTGGTTCTGAAAAAATATATATATATCATCAATAAAATATGATGATCAGAGTCTGAAAGATGTTTTATTTTGAAAAATAACTGGATTCTCTCCCAATTACATCCGTCTGTGCCTCTTGACACAGGTTAAGACAGGTCAAGTCACCGGTATGTTACCTCAGTTAAGCCCAAGCTAGCAAAAATGAGTAACGTAATGAGTAATGACTCAACGTAATGGTGAATTGTATTTTTATGCACTTATATTTGTTTTTATGCTGGTTGTATCATTTTATTTCCACGTATTTATCCCTCACATCTCAAAGGCTGGTCCGTGAAAATATCGTCTTACATGAAACCGGTCTGTGGCGTAAAAAAGCTTGTGTACCGCTGATTTAAAACAAATGGAGTAGCGCGAACTTACAGGATACAATCGTGAACTGATGGCAAATATGTTCTTGTCTTAAGGTTTTTAGTTGTCATGAACAAAAGTTGCTCTGGAAGAAATTAGTTCACACCACTGATTTTAGCAGAAAAGACTTGAAGGGTTTATTTTCCAAGTTAAATGTAAGTGTTCACATGCAAAAAACAACCTGAACAATCATTTCCAGTTTTCGTCAGGAGGTTCGTCATAACCATTTCAAACTCACCCTAAAACACACTTGTTACATCAAAACCAAAGTTTGACAGGGAGCCTGGGGGAAAGGTAGCCTGTGACCCTGTTTTAATACGTTGCCTCGGGCCGTTTCTCTTCTGCAATAACATGCCCTCACTCACTGACACTGGTAACCTGACAACTTATGGGAGGGCCAAGAAAAAAAAAATGCAATAGACCAACAGAATGATGTGAGACATCCGAAAGGGAAGAGTGGCAGGTATACAAAAGCCCTGAGGGAGATTCTGCATGAGAGGAAACTTTTTATTGTCTAAAAGACGGCGAACTTAGAACTTTTACCAACTATTTCTGACTTAAGCTGAAGAGATTCTCACTTATTAGTCATTTGAAAGGATGTTTGTTGAATAGATTGTTACAAAGGACACTCTTACTTAACGTAGCACCGTGCAATCCCGCCTTCTTAATAACCACTGATGTTGTCAGCAAATTAACCACAGAAACACAGCTGGCTGATGGGAAACAGCGAGTAAGCCTGAATGAAAGAGAGCAATGAGCAGGATATCGACATGGAGAGCAAAATTAGAATTGATTTGCAGAGGAAAAGGGGGGGGGGGCGGGGGTTTGCCGTCTTGCAGAGGCAGCGGCTCCTGTGAATTCCTAATCCAGTGGTCTTTGAGGAAATCACTGTGGCAGAACCAGTCTCTCATTACTCTCACAGACAGGCCTGCAATCTGTAGCAGATCGGAAGCTAGACAAGCATCAGGCTGCATTAAGATTCAACCCCTCCGCAATGTCGGCCGAGCGGGCCAAACAAGGTTTCTTGTAAACAGACAGCTCGCCAGAGACATGCGGGTACGAAGCATTTAAGAGAGAAAAGAGGAGAGTCCAGTCAACAGTCTATGAAAATCTGCTCACATGACTGATCAGGGTACAGATTTTTGTTAAAGGCTTTTTGTTTTTGCTTGTTTGTCTCCCGCTTTGTCTTGAAGTCACATTTTATCAGTTTGTTTGGTACACATTTAAAAGTCTCAATGTGAAACCAGTTGTGCCGCTGTGTGATGATGTAGGACGGAGGCGTAGGCGCAGCTACTCAGCGGAAAGTTGTTTTTAATCCCGTGTCCCCGACAGTTTTAATTGGACAGCAGGTCCACAACAGCAGACAGAAATCCCTCCATGGGAGCTTTAGTGCAGGGCTGCAGGGAGGCAGTGAAATCTAAACTGAAGTGACACTTACTGACTGGGCCACGGGGAAGGGAAAATGAGCTTTTCCTGGGGAAAGGGGAAACCTTTGAATAGGCAGATTGACAGTTTGAGCAGTCAGAGGAGATGGAAAGCACTTGTAGATGCTCGGACGTGCTGAGGGGTCAGATGCCAGGGCTGGCAGCTTTGCCGGAGTGAAGGAGGTCTTCTGCGTGACATTCTTGTCAAATGTTTGGCAGCAGGATCTATCACAACAAACACAGCAGGAAGCTGACGGTTAATCTAATTTCGCCGGCCCACAATCATGTGCACGGCCCCGGGGGGCCTGTTTTGTCTCAACAACATGTTAGAGGGTACGCAGACAGAAGTCTTGACTTCACTTCGTGCTTGGTTTGAGGTTTCTTTGAGCAGAAACCTTTGGAGTAATACAGAGTGGTGTATGGGAAAAAAAAAGGAGAAAATTCAACTCTGTCACAGACTGTGTTTATGCTACAGACGAAGAGGCTTTTATCGTTAAAACACCACGAGCGGTACAGAGCAGAGAACACAGGGAAACTATGACACACGTCACTTAGAGCAAAAATGCATCAACACATTAAAAACATTGCAATCAATGCTGGTGGCAACCTGCTCTCAGAGGATGTGTCAAGTACAACTCCAGTCTGATCACTCCACAGCCTCGACGTGTGAGAAATGTCAGGATTAAGTTGCTTTTAGTCACATTTTACAACCAGTTAAAGTAAAAATCTTTTTTTTTTTCATATAAGTGCTGTGTAATGTAAGAACAGGATTTATGTTTAGTTTGAACCCTATTATTGAAGAATAAGAGTGTCTGGCACCATGAGGCTGAACAAAAGACACAAGACTTCCTCATTGGTGTAGAACTCAGGCCTTTTGGGTGAAAACCAACAGCCAAAACTGCCGAACTACATTGGGTCTGCACATTATAAATGCTGTGTTTTATATCATGACCCATTATGGTAAATGTGATTTGAAGCAGCGTACTTACTAAGTACTTTGATTGACTGGATCAAGAGACTGCATTCTCCTGTTGTTTTGTTGCATGCATATCTCAGATTGGTATGTTGAAGCTTCCAACAATCCTTTTATTTGGCAGAAACCAGCAGCAGTTTTCCCCAAAAATTCTAATAAACTAGCAGTGTGAATCAGCACTAAACAGACATGATGGCAACTTAAAGTGTCTAACAGCTACCAGATTAACTCACAAATAGTTATTTAGGTTTATGCAGAGACCAAAACATTGCTTAAATAGTGAGTATTTGACTTTTGTTCCTGATATTAGCAGGAAATAAGCTCCATTGTGAAGATACAGTCTCTATTTTTTAATGACTGAAGTAGAAAACTTCTATCTAATATATTAAAAACTTATTTCAAAAACTTAAAGCTAGTTCCTGAGTTCCTTTGTTGCCTGTTTGCAACAAGACAATCTCATCATTAGCTAGCTGGCGTGATGAGTTTCTCAAAGTTTGCACGAAAACTATTAGCAAAAGGACGAGTCAGTTGTTTCTCACTTGTCATAATTGGGTCACATCTGCCCTTGGAGGCAGGGCAGAGGAAGTACATAAACAAAGTAATTATGTTTTAGTTGACTTGATAGTCTGCTATTCCAGCAGACCTGCCAGGGGATGTTTGATAAACAGCAATGAGACGTCTGCTGCAGGTTCATTTGATACCGCTCTGCCTCGCCAGCCTTCACTTTGAAATGAGCTGATAGCACGAATGGATGTTGTTCTCATAATTTATAAAGCCTCCATTACGTCGTGTTCTTGACAGGATATGCTTTAATATTCCCTCGGCAATGCTCAAGCAGTTGGAAACGTAATTTTTCAAATGGCAATATGCCCTCTTAATATGTAACTGTATCTCTCCAACCTTTTCTATCTTTTGTTTTGCACAGTTCAATGTTAAACACCTAAACTTAATCGAACACACAAACAGAAGGATAACGAAGGAATGAAGAACATTATTCTCTCCAAAAGTGAATTAGTGACTGCTTGATGCATGAATCAAGGACGCTGAGAGGACGAGGTCTTTATCTTCTATTGAACTTTGTTTTGTTCCCAAACACTGCAGAAACATGGCTCTAATGGATGTGCATTAAATTACTTTGGATGGAAAAAAAACATGAGTGCAGAGAGCATATTTTCCATCTACCTTACAATAATGTGCTGGTGAGGAATATAAGAATTAATATGCATAACTGATGTACTCACAAAATCCCAGATTGGCATTTTAATGTTCCCATTATCTGCTGAGGGAAAGACGGCGGCTCTCACGTGGTTGCCAATCCTGCTGACTTCATATATCTGCCAATTCGAAGTCTACATAAAAGCTGGAGGGGTCGAAAATCTAAATTGTGGAAAGTGCTTAATTAATAAATGAGAGATAGTTATTGCTTCGAGAGTTTTTCAGCTTAAGAAACTCGAATTATTATTCAGGGAAACAACCGCTGATCCACGTATGTCAAATTTGATCAGACTCTTTGCAACAGTTAGCAAGTGTTAGTAGACATCTGGGATCCAAACAGTTTTTCCATTCATTCCAAGTGGAATGAGCTATTACAAAAGCATGGGCTACAACTGAGGCATTTAACAGCACAATTAAATTCCAATGGCCCTGTATCTATTGAGCAATTAACCTTTGGTAAACCAATTATTGTTTAGTACGTGATGACAAAAGTTAGGTCCTGAAGGAGCCATGTCCTGCTTTAATGGACAGTCTTATGCCCTATAAAAGATGGAAATGTGGAGCCATTTTAGTGCCCCATTAGCTTAGCTGTGCTGAAACACTGCCAGCTTGCTTCAGCCGTGAGTATTGATTAATTGGCACGGAGGAGTCTAACGAATCAGTCTGGGTTGGCAAAAAAAGGAGAGAACGAATGGATGAATGTAAATTTGGTTAAGTAAAGGAAAAGTCAGAATGTCCATTACATTGAGAGCTGACCATAAAGACCATAAACTGGTCTGAATGCAGCCCTAAAACCCTTTCTCACCTGTCACGTCTGTAAATCAGCTGTTCCACATCCAGTCGAGTGACAATCTGAGTTGATTTTCCAAGACGACTCATGTCGAGTCGCCCGAAATCAACGTGGCGCTGCCCCGTTTTCTCTCCCTTACAGTCACTCCGGAAGTTTGACGGCTTATTGCTCAGCCCATCTATTCATGCGGCATTGTGTAAATATATAATGCATTGACTGTCATTAGAGCGCACTTAGTCATTTCGGTGACATTGTAAATGACGTTGTTGATTTGTCACAGGAGGGTCGTTTGTCATTTTAGTTGTGACTTCAACAATGTGGACAATTCCCAGCCCGTTATATCCCTCATGGAACATGGAGCAGCTCAGCCATAAATTTATCACAGGCAATGCCATTACCTTTAGCTTGACGGCCCTCAAGCAACGGCAGTGCAATAATAGAGAATAGATTTTATCCCGTACGGAGTCGAGGCTTTCGCTTGTGCTTTATTTCCTCCTTCCAGCCTCTGAGATAAAGGAGAAAATAAGGTAGCCACTGAAGTGTTATACCTGCCTTAATGAAAGGTTTTAAACTGATACTGGTATTGACTCTCAGGCCCTGGGAGCATGGCCGTATATCAGATGCTGTGTCATAAATGAAGATCAACAATCCTGTTAACTTTCTCTTACACTAACCTGAAGGAAAAACCAAATCAAGCGGTGCATTGATGAGTCTTATAATTACATTTTTCTGCTGTGAAACAATGATTCGTAGAGAAGATGAAAAGCTTAAGATGGAGATGGTCTTTGGCAGCTCACGCCTTCTTCTCACATGTGCAGAAACTCAGATTTCCAATAAAAGAGACAAAAATAAGAATAGCGGATGATTTTTTTGATCCTCCCTCCCCTCCCTCATGATTCGGCTTGTAGATCAATAATGATAATGCAGGCTGATCAATAGCCCACCCCTGGGGACCACGTGGCAGGAGTCCGTGTCTACTTGAGATGCATTGTGTGCGAGATGTCATCCGGAATATTGATATGAGCGCTCATTTCCTGTGTACCGCCGACGCTTTGGTGACAGTACGAGCTGTTAATGAAAAAATCAGCCAGGCTTGTCAACTGTCATCACGACCAAATGAGGCAGAAAGAGGGCTGAGATAAGGGGGGGGGGCTTATTAAAGCACAAATTTCTCTTTACAAAAAAAATATAAAAGCTGATCTGAATGTTTGTTAAAAAAAAAAGGAAAGAATTAGCGCACGGCGCTGTCAACGCCAGGATGAATCCCATCAGAACGGTAATGTAAAACTGCTAAGACACACGTTTTTTTTTTTTCTGACAACGCAAATTATGACATCTAAGCCGGATTAGGACACATCCTTTCATTACTTTATTTGATTTTCTGACTTCCTTTTTTTTTGTCCCCCTGCTGCTTACATTTTGTAGGCTGGCTTGCTTAAGAGGCTTAAGATGTGCAGTGATTAGACGACGACGGCGTAACAAACTGCGCTTCGGAGAACTATGTTTTGATTATTTTTATAGACCTTGAACCATTTCCCTCAAGCCTGTTAATGTTCCTCTTATTGTTATCTGTATCTGCTGCTCTCACTGCAAGCCCTGCTGTTTCACATGCACAGTTGAGCTGTATTTTTCTCCCAAATTATCTGATGGTGTGTGTGGGCAGGACAGAAGTTGTTTCTCCCCCTTCAGCCAGACCACAAAAAAACCCCCCTGCACTTTCCTTGTTGCACTTCCAGCTCGCTGTATTAGCATAGACTCATTTGTTTCTTATTAATTATGCATTAATGTCAAGCCACTAATGAAGGCAAGGTCAAGACATTGCAAAAAAGATTCCAGGAGTGAATGCACCCAAAGGAGCTCAAGAATTTCAAGGAGGTGAACGCTGAAATGTTCCTCACATTTAGTTACAGGACGTTGCATCCGTGTGCTGACATCATTACATAAGGACTGAAACACAGACCTCAAATAGTGGTTCACTGTATCTGGATGGTTTTTATTTAATATTTTCAAAGACAGTCTTGATTTTTTCAACGTTTTTCGTTTGAATGACAAGTTTTTTTAGTTTTTATAGGCCGTCAGTTTTGAAATTTAGTGTTTTAAAGTGGCTGGTTTCCAGGTTTTAGCTTTTATAATTGTTCTCGTCATTAGATAAGAATCAGGGTTTTCAGCTAAAGATAAGCTAAGGTTAGCTTGTTCATGCTAACCCCAACCACACCCTTGTAACCTCTGCTCTTTACGAAAACAACAGTAGAGCGAAACAGACTTAACATACTCACTGTTTTTTAAGTTCTTTTAACTCGGGGAAACTCATGTTGTATACTAGCTGTTTGGTCATGTCAGAGGCTTTTTGGCAGGTCAAGAAAAGTTTTAGTTTTGTTTTTTATACATTTATATCAAACTCTCTTTCCAAGCCAAAAAAGTAACAGACAGTTAAAAAATTAAAAGCAATAAGACAAAATAACAAGAAATCAATTTAAAGACTGTCATTTAAAAACAAATTAAAATGTAAAAAAATAACAAAATAAAATGAAATGATTCTCCGTTGGTGCTTTAGTAAGAAAATTAAGTGTCACAGTTGACGTCTCCTCTCCTTTTCTACACCTTTACACCTCTACACGCTCATTATCAGCCGCCATCTGCCCGACCTCACCCCCACATCCGTCCTCTCCACCCGGCGAGGCCATCAGCACTCCCCTCTCACTCTCCGCTGGCACTTTGGCTCACAGGCCTGCCAAAGCTGCCATCTCTCTCCAGGTTACACATTTGTCCTCCTAGGCCATGTTTTATGCTCTGTAATCCCGCTGTCTCGAGTCCCTCTTACATAAACAAGCTGTGTGTTTGTGTGTGTGTAAGCCACTCCAGCACAAACACACTGATCTCTGAAGTGGTCTTAAGACTGTCAACACACTTTGAGTCTGCAGAGCATTTAAAACAGTACATGCACTCTTCCGGTGGTCATTTAAAGGTTATGTGGAAACGATCGCCAAAAGCTTAAAGAGAAATTTGATAGTTAGAAGACACCAAAAATGTTCTCAAAGTGCAGTTTGATATGAATTTTATGCACTGAGCACCTTATTCTATTAAAAAAGTCTGCGTTAACCTCGAGCGCTTCTTTGAAAAGAACATTAAAGTCGAATGTTTTCCTCTGAGTTTGAGCCTCTGCAGTCCGGAGTTAAACCACAACTGACCGAACTTCCCGGGTGTCAGGAGTGTTGATGCCACAGCCAGTTTTGCTATCAGGCCTGTCTCTCTGTCTGCATGTTGTCTAAGACTTCGTCTGCCCGGAGAGCTTACAGGCAGAGCTGGGAGAGAATGGTGGGCTATAGCCGCTCGTCTTGACAGATAAACAGGATTTTGTGCCTGGCAAGCCACAGATTGTCAGCTCCAATCTCTTGAGAGAATTACAACCGACAGTCAATGCCGGGACACCAGCTCGACAGACAGAGCGTCAGGCCCTGTGTATCTACGAGAAGGAGATGCTGAATCCTTCATCACGATAGCGCTGCATGGTTTATTCATGGCTCACGGAGCCGCGGGGTGCAGTTCAAGGTTCCTGGAGCTCTGTTTTTCAGCACTGGAGTGGTCCTCTTCATAAATATGTCATAAAAAGACAGAATGTAAATGTCACTGGGTTTGTGTTAAAGCACAATAATTGCAGCTTGAACTCCAAAACAGGTGGTTGACGAGGCATCTGAGCAAACGCTTCATGATTTATGAGCTTTTTGCATTTTCACCTTTCATCTAAAGATTGCCTCTTTATCTCTGGCTTTTTTATTTCCCTCAGCGGCGGCGGCAACAGTGGGTGAAAATGGCTTTAATTTCACAACCGGCATCAACATTTAACAAATAGCATTCTCGGTTGGTGCTGTTCTCTGTCAGCTCGAGGGGGAAAGCGAGTCCGGCTTGTGACCGTTCTGCTCTGAACGGAGCCCCCGGAGGTCACGTTGTTGTATTTGTTAAATGTCAGCAGTTAGTGTCTCAAAGCTTCGCCGGCAGTTTAAAGCGTGTGGGCTGGATAAAAGCCACCCCTCTGTCATCGAGCACTTCAACCAGGTTGGTATTTCCTCTCCTAAAAGGGGGCGGGGCTCTTGCTCCTCTAAATCAATTGGAAAGAGTTGGCTGAGATGCCGCCCCCCCCCACCTCTTCGGCATTACCCAGAGATAAGGGAGCTCAGACGTGACAAGCAATATTAACCAGCCAGCTCTCCGTCCTGATTGGATCATCGCCGTGCTCGCTCGCCTTTGGGAGAGGGAGGGAGGGAGGGGGGGAGCCCGGCGTCTAATTGAACAGTCTGCCTTTCTGTTGACAAGACTATAATTTCTACACATCACCAAGGAAAACACTCATCTTGTTTTTCTGCCAGTGCGCCAAGGTTCTGATGAATGCTAATTTGTCGTGCAGAGACAGGCCTCAATCACGTCAAAGACGGGGTTCACTTCACGATGATTTACTGGATGGAGAGGGGTTCGGAGGGAGAGGCGGGCTGGGTGATAGAGGAGGGGGAACGTGGACACGGTTAAGTGGATCAATGTCCATTTCTTGAGCCAACCCTCAAAAGCTCAGATGTTAATTTAATTTGAGGTATGAAAAGGAGGGGAGGAGGGTGCACAAAATAGAAAGAAATGAATTACATCAGATGTCAAGAGGAACACGGCTAAATAATTCAGTTACCTAAGTGTGGAATGACATTTAGTGAATGAGACTATTAATAGCAAGAAGGTTGGACTGAAGGAAGAAATGCTATGCTGCTTGTTAATATGTACCAGTGACAAGTTTGTATTAGGAATTCAACTGAAAGAAATCAATGTGTGATAGAAAATATCCATACTTATTTTTATATTTTTGGAGTAGAAGCAGTCTAACAAATCAAAGTCAAATGTTTCTAACCTTTGAGGTTTGTGACCAGAGACGGGACAAAATATCAATAAGGGCGTGCAGTATTTCATTTCCTCTGGCGACAGTTATAGACACTCTGGCACCAAATATTTTTTAATAAATCATTCTGGTGCTCTAAACGAATTCTGATTCCAATTTCTGATTTGATTTTCCAGAGTCACTGCTTGGTGACATTTATCCTCATTTATCCGAGTTTTGACAGTTTGACCTTTTGCCAGTTTATGGCTGTTTTTTTTACAATGGAGTGACGGCACACACCGACACAGACAAGCTGCAGTCAGAGAGTGTGTGTGTGTGTGTGTGTGTGTGTGTGTGTGTGT
>JAPZDY010000023.1:24064897-24075454 GCA_029783645.1 Ctenochaetus hawaiiensis
CGTCAGATTTATGAGCGAGCGGCTAAAGGCGCTAAATTGGCTTAATTATCAGTGCAGCTTTGGTTCAGTACATCCTTATAGACCTGTACTATTAGGATCCTACAAGCTACTGATCAAAGTATAAAGCAACAGGTGATACTGTTGGACATGAAAAAGAGACCTGAGACAAACACACCACTACACACAACCAAGTGCCACAGAGTTAGAATAAATCCATTCTAGGATTGTTAATTTATAGGTTGTTTTTTAGATTTATCAATAACCTCCTGATGCAATTAACCAGCTTCAACCAGCATTACATCCTCAGTAGCCCTTAAAGTGATTAAATGTTGAAATATTAAAGTAAGAAGTTCATCTAACAATGTTTAAAACTCTGCCAGAATAGTAAAAAGTGATCTTAAGCACTTAAAAAAACTTTCTTATATACAATACTCACATTTAACCATTTCATTTACTGAAACCAAACTGATGTAAGAAGTCTCTTCTTGCCTGTGTGTGTGTGTTATATATAGAAACTTGGAGTAAACCCTCTTTCTGGGTCACGGCACACTGTGCTGCACATCGACTTGTGAGAGATTTCACCTCTTCCTGCTCTGTAATTATTGCAAACATGTGATTTTTAATAGACATTTCATGTGTGACACCAAAGTCCTCCTCGCGTCAGGCTGAGAGAGATCCTGTCATCACGGCTCGTATAATTTGCTTCAGCAATTTCCTCGAGTGGAGAGTTTGGCCTTTTGATGTGCTCCCTTTGGTGCAGCTCTGAAAAGGTGGCAAAATGAGCTAAACTGAGCCACAAACTGTCTGCAAACGTCAGTGCAGAAACTCTGTTCGGACTGTGGACTTTTGTTTGTCGAGCTGGTGAAGTTTCTCTTTTTTTTGGAGAATCTGGGTCATGATCCAAACCCTCGCAGGGTGCCAAGGCTTTAAAATGTGGGTAAAGAACTATTTTCATTAGGTTTTTTCCTAATTAAGACTCTTTTACGACCGAACGTAGCTGAGAGGCTTTGGATCGAGTTCAGAAATAATGTTAAATTACTGTAAAAAAACAACAACATGACAGTGGCACCAGCAGTAAAATGGATGTCTCTTCACACAGAGCTGAGATGAATTATCTCTGACAACTTCAAACGGTCAGACTGAGGTTGTCTCCACTCGAGGTTTCTTTTTTTTTCCTCTTCATGTTGTGTAGTAATTAACACTGCGGCACCTATAATTTCCTCTGGTGTGTAGATCTGTAGATGTGTCAGACGCTTGATTCCAGGGACTCGCTTTTACTCGCTGACACACTCAGATCGATGTTCTGCGAAAAAGGAAAACAAGATGAAGCCGATGTGGAGTTGCAGAAACATAAGAACTTGAACTGAAACGTGGTGAATATCACAGCTTGTTTTAACATCAGAGGGTCAAAGTGCATCATCAGGGAGTCCTGTGTGTCAAACTGGTGTCCATGTTGTTCACAAATGATTTGAGATGAACCGTTGCCAGTCACTCACACATGTGGCTTAAGCAATGTATTGACCACTTCCCATTAATCTTGCACCATGGCAACACTGCGCACAGGACCAATTAGCTGCTGAAACTGTTTCATTTACACAAATTAGTCGGAATCGGCGAACAATGGCACACAATTGTTTGATTGTTGTGACGGAGAATGAGTCTTTTTTTTCTGTGCAAAAGCTTATTTGTGTGATGCACAAACCTGCTGCTGAGGGTGGGGGTGATAAAACGGGTGGAGGAGGGTGAGGGGGGGTTCAGAAGAGGAAGGGAAGTGCAGTGTTGTGTCTCTGCTCACAGATGCCTATCAGATGGGGAGTCATCCCAAAGATCAACATATCCAGATTGAGAAGTAATGTTATTTCCTCGCAGATCCCTCATCCTCTCACAGATAAGAGGGAGAGGAAGCTTCTCCTGTCCAGCACCGACTGTCTGCTCTGCTGCGGTCTTTCTCCTGTGCACAAACAAGGATTAGATGTTATATAAAATATATATATATATATATATATTCTGTGTTTCTGTGAGGAAGACAAGTCTAATTCTTCATCATTTCCATGATAGATGTTAGATTCTCAGGGCGGATGAAACCTTTTTCCTTACGTGATGAATAAACTCGGTGCTCAGTCTGAAAACAGAGCTGCTTTAATTAGATGAAAACAGTGCATTAACATTTTCCTGAACTGAGTTTTATGGCCGGATGTTATTAACATTTGTTATAAGGGAAACAATGCAAAGGTCACATTTCTTTTATGTTGCGTGTCATCGCCCCAAAGCAGACACTCAGATTTCCTTCAGCTGACTTTAAAGGCTTCATCTGAGCACCAAAGTAATACAATTTCCCCCTCATCTTTAGTGGAACATTTAGTTTTTTACAAGATTTCAAAACTTCTAGTGTCATTTATAGATTATCCAGAGTAAAAATATTTCAAGAGGGAAATGTTGAGCCTCTTTTTTGTCAAACTAGCAGTTTCTCTCTGTGAATGTCGATGGCAGTCAGTCTCTCCATCATCAAGGTCCAAAGTTAAGAGTCTCAGGATGGTTTTCTTGACTTTTCCTGCTGTAGCGCCACCATTAGGTTGACATCTGCAGCTTTTAACACAAAATTTAGCAAAACATTTACAAAACAGTTTTTAACAAAGGCATTTTTCTGATATTTTGAAATAGAAGTTACAGATTAAATGAAACACATGGTTTAATTGGATAAATTGCTAGTGCACGACCCAACAAAATGTATAACAAAGATTCAGTTGAAAGTTTTGCAAACTATATGTTTCTCTCTCTCATTAGGTCACATTAGTTCAAAACTGTAGTTTCTCCAAATTTTGATTTTTGACCAAATATTCTGCCTTCAAAGCTAACGATCCTCCCAGTTAGCCTGTTTTTTCTTTTGTAGTTATTACAAATTTTCAAACGCTAGCATGCCTATATTCTAAAGAATGATGTTGAACTTATAGCTGCTTAAAATCAGCATGCTGTCATTGTTGTTGTGAGCCTGTAAACCTGCTGTGCTGCAGCATGAGTGTCAGCTGCATCGCTGTAGACTTTTAGTCTTGTTTGATTCATTAATTTTTAATTGCTGTCAGCACCGCAAAAAAATTCCCAATTAATTGCATTGTGTTTAGGGGTAATAAAACCCAGATCTTCTGCATTGCCACCACTCGAGGCAAACGAGAAAACATGCACATCAAGTATTTAAATGCACCATCCTTTGATAGAGTTTCCATCAGGAGTGATTTATTTTCATATCAGGTTTTCACTTGTAATTGATTTCAGAATGTTTTTCAGTTGTCAGAGCAAGCCTGTAATTTCATGAGCGCCACACTGATTTCAGCTTTCATTCCACAGAACAGATCAGCAGAGGCTGTTGACAGCAGCGGCCACAGGATATTTGCTGATAAGCTATCCACAGCTTTGTTTCTGCTGGAAAATATCTGCATCTCCTTATCGTATTACGATTGATCTGAGAGAAAACACGCTGAGACGCTGGGGAGCTGCAACTCCGCCGTTTGTTGTGACTTGTTTGAACCACCAGCATGCAGCCCTCTGTGGTAACTTGTAGCTCGGAAATTTACGACAGGGGGAGTTGCTGATGTCTGCAGGGTTGTCATTATGAGTATTACAACGCAAGAGAGCCGTGCCACCTCGGCGGAGCTCGGGCGACGCACCTGAATATCAGCCGCACCCACCAAATTTAACAACTAAAACCACTAAAGTTGTCTTCTTCAGTGTCGGAAATTAACAGCCTCAGAATTACTTTGTCACACATTTTCTCGTTTATTTTTGTCCATAAATTAGCCGCATCATAATTTAAGCCACAGGGTTCAAAGCGTGTGAAAAAGTAGCTGCTTATAGTCCGGAAATTACGGTAATATTATTGGGTCAACCTTAAAAAATGAAAACATCTAAACTGGCATTTAAGTAGAAAGCAAAGATTTTTTCAGATTAGCCTGTAGCTATTTTTGTAAGCTCGTTAGCCTGCTAACCATAAAATGCCATGAAAATCACCATCATGATGAATCAAAGGTTGAAATTTAAATGTTTATAAGCTAGCAGCCAGTTAGCTTACTTGTTTCACCCATTGAACAAAGTTCAATCATTGGTATTTTGTCAAAGCAGCTCAGTATTTAAGAAATATGCACATTTCAACATGAACATCTGCTTCGTTCTCAACACTTCTAGACATAAAAACTTTCTCCGAACAGATTAAAATAAAGTTAACGGTGCCGCAGTCAGATTTGTCGTCACTGTTTCACATCAGAACATTGGAGTGGAGTTGAAAACAGACCCAACAGTGACCCGTATGTTTTTTTTCCTTTCCTCCCTCTGTCCATTGAACTGTGCTGGCAGGATGTTGTCTGAGCGTTGGTGATTGTGGCCCGGGACAAACCCAGGTGTTTCCCCGTGTTGCTGTACCTTCTTCCTGCACCGCTGAGGGCCCGGGTCGCCCTCCGAAACACCCAATTGTCCGTACAGCGTGTTTATTCACCTGCATGTTCAGATAGGCGACAGACATGCGTTTATCACACGTTCGGGCCAGTTTTAGTGTTTGTAGGAAATATCTGTACTTTACAGAGTATTAAAAGATGGTGAGTGCACTTTCACTGTGCTAATCGCCTCAACAAAAAGCCATTTGCAGACATAAGCTTCATCAGACCCTCACAGCAGGTTTCAGGTTCTTTATACACCAAATACACCACTTCAGGTAACGTGTCCATTAGAGCTGCCGTAGTTTTAGAGCAACTCAGTTTAAAATCAGGATTTCAAATTTTAAAAGAGGAAGAAAATTGTTATTTTTCTGACTCTATTGCATCTTTTCTGTTCATCATCTCTTGAACCTTCACTTTCATCTTAAACCTCCTAAGATGGTTAAAGATTCATTGGATGGGAATCATTACAGTACACGACACCGCCAACAATGAGCTCAAAAATGACTATATTTTAATGGTTTTGGAATTTCTGCTATTCAATATTTGCTGACAAACACACATGTTGTAATGCAGAGCTTGTGTATTAGTTGTATAATATTGTATAGGTGTGGTTTTTCCTGTGTCCACCCACAGTTTCCTCTCCCGTGCTGCAGCAGTAGCGTGTTTGTGGGGTTTTCTTGTGTCAGATTTGGAAACTCTGAGGTCAAAGTCGTCGTGGTCGTTGTCTCTGATTGCTCCAGGCTCGCCGGTCTTGTTTGGCCTGCGCATAGCTCAGGTATTTGCTTTGCCTCGCTCGTCTCCAAGGGTCGACCATTAACCAGCCTCTTGCATTGTTGCATGCGTATCGCATTCCTGGGACCTTATTCACTGCCAGTTTTCACAATGCTCCAGTTGTGTGTTTTTACGCCGTGTGGGAACCAAAACACAAGTGGTATCGGGCTGGAAAATCAGCAAACTGTGCGATAACGCAGCATTTAAGTTCTCCTCTTTAAACAATTCTTTAATATATCTCACTCGCTTGTGTTAGCATGCTGGTGTGTAGTTTCTGTTATCTTCAGAGGAAGATCATCCTGTCTTGTGATGATCGGTGGTTAATGCAGGCTTGAGTCAACCGAGGTCACCTCCTTCAGATAAAGACACAGCAGCTACATGATGCAAAGTTCAGATCTGAAACCATCTCTGCATGCCGAAGCAATGAGCAACAACTCATGTTTGATAGCCGAGCTGAACACCAGCATGATTTTAATCACAAAGGTCCTTAAACTCCGCTCTTTCTCCAATTTAAAAATCCTAAAGGAGTAATAATTTTGTAAATAAATTGATTGATTTCTGTCCACTCATGTCAGATCACATGAAGAAGTCCACAGCTGAACTCCCACAGTGATGTCAGATTGTTGTCTAAAAGCAGTTTTGTGGTATCACGGATGAAACTTGACGTGAATCCGAATTACAAGCACATTATTCTGATTTATTGCTGTTAACAGAATAATTAAGTATTGTCTCTTTGGTTGCCAGACCTCAGACCAGCATTCCTTAAACCCCCAAAAATCAGTCTGCAGGTTAGAGATGCTTGTGATTTTGTCTCTTGGTGGTTTTACATGAATAATCTCTCATTGGTTTCTTAAAGACTGAACTGTCTGTAATCACAGGAGTGTTATATAACACTTAGTTTTTCGCTTTAGGTGGGGGATTTAAACTTAAATGAGACTAATTTGCCTAGACAGAAACTTGGCAGTCGGCTTCAGTATCGCAGTTATCTAATTAATTAAATCAATTGTTAAATTTCACTAACATTTTATCTCTCATATAAAAATGATTACACGATACATCATTCTTTATCTTCAAATCAAATTAAAACGTCTGGCAATGTTATCTGCTTATTTAATTACCTGTTGATGTTGTGGACGTCTGCATTGCTGGTGCCTGTCGTTTAATGACTGGATATTAGGATCTTGGATATTACCGGTGGTCCATTAAGCGCATAAAAAATGGATATCGCCGACCCATCAGAGGTCATTTTTTGAGCAAGTTTTACGGTCCCGACGAAAAGGTAATGAGGGCCTCGGGGTTAAATAGCTCAGAACTGAACCATTAAATGATCATCTGCGATGAGTAAGACGATGAGCAACAGTCTAATAGAATCAAGCCAGAGAGCACAAAATGAGCCAATGTGGTTTTCTGCTCACTGACCTAATGGAAAACCATTAAAGTGGGATCCATTTAAGAAAATACATCTGACCTAGAAAAGTGAAAGGACTTAAACCAGCGTGAGCGGGAGAATGTGCGTTCACGTCTGCTGATGTCACGAAGCCTTTAACATTTAAAAAAAACATTGTAAACATATAAAAAGAATCCATGAATATGGTTAAACTTTTGGTTAAACATGGTGAAGTTGTGATTAACATCTGCTTTTCATTGAGGCTGCACGGTTCATATGTTTACATCCACATGTGATCAGAGGTTTTTGCTGCCTGTCATCCCTCCTCGTTTCATTTCTCTCCTGAAATGAGGAGAAGAGTCTTTGCATCAGTGAAAATGAACCAAGACTCGGCTGTGTTTCAGCTAAATGCTAATGTCTGCATGCTAAGCTTACTCTGACTGTGCTAGCATGCTAATGTTTAGCAGGTATGATGTTTACAATGCCCACCATCTAAATATAAAGGCAAATATGCAGATATTTCATGAGAAAAAAAACAGAGGACATCCACAGTAGAAGTGCAGGTTGGTGTATTTCTCAACAGTGAATCAACCCTCAGCTTGTGTTTTCTTATTTTCTTCTTTTTTGCCATGTTTGGGAGGTTTCTGGGTGTCAGCCTTTGGGCATTGGTGTGACGCCTCCTGCAGATAACAACATGACGACTTCTGTTCGGCTGCAAAGGATGAAATTGAAATTGTGCTCGTTAAAGTTAAAACTATGATATCTACAACAGATATTGTTAAAAACTTAAAGTCTGAAATAAAATGATGTACAGAACTGTTTTTTTTCCCCTTTCATTTTATGGAATAAGTAAAGCATTAAAACCATTAAGTCTTTAGTTTTCAGTGTTCTGAGTCATCTAATGCTCTTTGATGATCGTGTTGTCTGATTTAAAGGATTTTAAATCTTTTAAAATGAAACAAAACCTTCATAAATTTTATTCCTAAGCCATCATCACTATAAGCTTTTTGTTTCTGTCTCGTTTTTAGGACAAAAGAAGTCGAGCCTGTGGTTGGGAAGGAGATCCAGGTCAGCGTTTGCAATGAGGAGAAGGTTGTCTGTGGGGTAACAAAGCACACGACATGTGCAGATATGATTCAGGCTTTACTGGAAGATCACAAGTCAATCCCAGAGAGCAAGCGGCTCCTTCACGGGGAGCCCAAAGACTTCTGCCTCGTTGAGCGCTGGAAGGGTTTTGAGAGAGCTTTGCCTCCTCTCACCAGAATCCTGAGACTCTGGTACGCTTGGGGTGACCAGAGACCTTTCATCCAGTTTATTCTCGTCAAAACCAGCGATTTTGTGCCTCAGCCCACGAAGAAGAGCGTAAAGTCCAAGGGGGCCAAGCCGAAGAGATGGGAGCACAGTCGCGCTCCGTACGCTCAGTCTCTGCCTGTCGAGAGGCAAAAGCGCATGGTGAAGAAAGCTTTCAGGAAGCTGGAGAAGCTTCACAAGGAGAGCAAGAGTTCTCCGGGAGCTGACGAGATTGACCGGATGGTGCAGCTGATCCTCAACCAGGACCACACCATCCGAGAGCAGATCCAACGCATGAGGGAGCTGGATTTGGAGATCAAGCGGTTCGACCTGCAGGAGCTGAACGAGGCCGAGTCGGAGAGTCTGCTGGCTCAGGCTTGCGGTCAGAGTCTGGAGGAGTTCAGCGATCAGCAGCTGCAGGAGTACCTGCTCACCAGCGATGGAGTCCAACAGCTGGAGCTGCAGGTCCTGAGGCACAAGGAGCTCATCCTCCAGCTGTCCAGTGACATCGACTCAGAGCTGAGGAGAGCCGACTTCCCCCTGAACCACAACGAGGACACCAAACAGGAAGGAGCCGCCGCTGCCGCCGCTTCCTGGATCCCCTCAGAGACGGACGAATCGTTCTACGCCGCCGAACTGGAGAGGCTGCAGGAGGAACTGAAGCACAGCCTCCTGACCGGTGTGTCCCTCCACAAGCAGGCTGCAGAAATAGACAAGCAGCTGAAGTACTACGACACGACCCTGGTCTCCAAGGACCAGGAGTGCTGGCAGCTGGCTGCCCACCTGAGCTCGCTGCAGATCGGGGACAGAGAAGAAGAAGAGGAGCAGTCTTGTTGTGTCCCTCTGAAAACTGAGACTCCGTGCGGCGTCCCACAGACTGTGAAACTCAAACACAGCCTGTCGCCCGCAGACGTTACTGACACAGACTCAGACACGGGGATTAGCTCCACACACAGTCAGGACTCGCTGTCACCATGTCTGGACTTCCCTCCCCCGCTGGACACAGACGTTTAAACAAGCCAGCCGACCCTGCAATTTAAAGTGTGTGTGTCCACGAGTCCCAGTCGGTGCCTGTCATGTGTGAACATTTGAGTCTCAGAGTTTTAAGCTTGTTTTTGTCTGGAGGATAAATTTCTTAATCTTAAAATGAAGTTTTGAGGTCATTTAACTGAAGCTTAAACAAGCTGATGAACAGAAATTAATTAGCTTTTTTTATGGTTAATTAACCGTTTCAGTCTTTGTTTAAGCAAAAATACTTAACAGTCTTCAGTTTAAGCTCCTCCAATGAAAGACTTTGCAGCTTTTTTAATATAATGACATAAAAATCTGCTGTATGGACTGTTGTTAAAAAAGAAACACAATGTGAGGATGTTACACTGGATATTATAACAGGAATATTTAAAGGAGCTTAAAAAATATTAATCATGAACAGATTTTGCTGTTTTTATAGGTATTTTTTTCATATTTTAAAAAAAGGAGGTGATAGATAAAGAAACACTGACACAATTAAACAATATGTACCGAATGAAAAAGTTTTATTTTCATTTACTGCACTTTAATCCATCAATTTTTTTTTTTTTTTAAATCAAAAATTACACTGATTTCTCTTTTTTCAATTCATAATAGGGCCTAATTTGTATCTTTTTATATATTTTTCATATTTAATAAAGTATGGAGGTGAAACATCATCATTTAATTGGGGATTGAGTCACAACTTTTTAAAATCCAGATGGCCAGAGGAGCCAGATTCTGAAAAAACCTTAAAAAAACAGCTGCAGTTCCTTTCGTAAAGGCAAACAGGTGCTTAACTCTGTGACTCAAATCTAATAACACATGCAAAGTTCAAAACTGGACCTTTTTTTTGCACCGACGACAGTCCGACACTGGATACGACTGCTGGGTTTGTTGACTTTTAAATGTACATTTTTGCAAACAGAAGCAAAGACTCGTTACTTGGCACGACCACGTGTTGACGGCAAAGCTACTTAAAATGATTTATTTTCAAAATTCTTAATATTGATGAATGTATGTAAACATTTTTTCCTCTTAGAGTTCAAGCTGGACTTTTTTTGTACACATGTATGAGTTTATTAACAATGTTTTACATTAAAACAACTAGCTAACTTTTTTAGATGTAGAAAACACTGTAAATGCTCTGCCGTACCCACTGTTGATGATTGTTCTCATGACACAGGCACAATTTGTACAACTCGATAAAAAGAGAAAAACATATTTATTTATCGTGTAATTATATTTTACTGATGAGATTTTGTAACGACTGTTTCCCCTCTGAAGCTCATCTGTCACTTATCTGATCACACACACACACACACACACATCGTATTCAGGGGTCAAAATTACAGAAATACATCAGCTAACGCAGTGTAAACCACGCTTTACGACAAAAGCTATGATAAAAGTAACCTGTACATGTTTAACTCTCATAATAAACACTAAAACTGTTAATGTCGGAGAGAAAATCAGCCGTGTTTTTGTCCTTTGAGCGACGGTGCTGCTGTTGGAAGGTGTTCGTGCTAAAACCACAGTGAAAAAAAAAAAAAGAAACAAGGTGCCAAAAACACAGAATTGACTTTCATAGATTTCCTCAAAGCTCTGAGTCACTGCAGAGAAATGACACAGCCAAGACGGAGAACCCCCCCCCCCCCACACACACACACACACACC
>JAPZDY010000023.1:24090903-24101128 GCA_029783645.1 Ctenochaetus hawaiiensis
CACTGCAGGTTGAATTGCCTTGCACAATAAGTTTGAATTACACAAAATATTGTTCAACATAATAAAATGCAAAAGATGATTTGTGGAAAGAATTTCGTGCAACAAATTTCAGACAGCAATATATATATATATATATATGTGTGTATGTGTTTGTGTGTGTGTGTGTACTACAATAGTAATCGTACTCAATAATCTATTTTCATCTTTGTAGGAATATTATTGCTATTTTTCATATAATGTAAATACAATTGCATGTACAGTATTTAAATGTAAAAGACAGTGTCCATGATTTATATTTTTTATGTTCAACTTTATTTAGATTTGCTTTATATTTTTAAGTATATTTTAGTGATATCTTGTTTTGTTCCTTTTCTTCAGTTAAAACTGATTATGCTGTCTTAATACAACACGTACTGAGCAGGCGTCATGTTTAGAGCAGCGAATCCTTCTGTCCAGGATCAGATTAAAAAATGTGACTCAGTGTTCTTCGCTGTTCTTAGCAATTAAAAAACATCATTACATCAGAGTCACATGTGGGGAGGGAAAGTCTGCAAATTGAAGACACCGAGCTGCTGTGTGAACAGCTGTAATCTGTGTTTAGCTAAATGAAACTCGTGCTCTCTTTCCGCGCACGCAGCAACTTGTTACCCACGGGGGTCAGCCTCAGAGAAGAATGGAGCTTTTCAAGGATCTCTGCAAAGCCCCTCAGCTCAGGAAAGGCAACATGGCCTCGGTAATTGTTGGATGCTCCGAGTTATCAAACACTGCTAAGCAGCCTGGGAGATTTATTTTAGCGGGCCTTTGTCAGCTGTGGCTCTTTGACCTGCGTTGCAGGTAGAGTAACATGATATTCCAATATATCAAAAACACGTCTTAAGCGCTGAAGCAACATGTCGAGCTCCTGACTCGAAACGTTTTTGATGTATTTTTCTGAAAGTTTGCAAAGGGGGAGACAGATTCGTTCAGATTTAGGGTTTTACTTCCTGACATGTTGATGCACATCATGCTGTTTTTCCCCCCTGATTAGCATGCAACAATACAGCCGTCTCTGCAGTTTTAAATCCACTCGTCTTTCTTGGTTTTATCTTCAGATTGAATCTAAACCTGCTGTAGACTCCCCGGAATCTTAAAAAGTACATGAATTTTTTCCCATTCAAAGATATATATTTCTCCGTAACAACAGAAGACTTTTTCTCATTGAAAACTTCACTTTTGCTTCTTTTTCCTTCACTTTCATTTAAATCCTGTTTAGTTATGGGGTGGTTCCACATTCGACTTTGAGATAAACACTATCGGAGCAGTGCGATGGCAGTTTGCGACGTCTGTGTTATTTAATATCTGGACACAATCGCGGCACTGTGCTGCACCTCGGCCGCTCTCTGTTTGAGTATCGCATTATGTGCATTGCCATTAAAGTCGATTACTGCTCTCTGCAGTGTTGACAAATGGGAACGGTGAACTCTGCAGAAGGGCATCTAATCTCTCACTTCTCACTTTGGGTTTCTGGTGACACATCCAATGGCTGCCGGTTCCTGCATACCTCAGATTCCACAGACCTCAAAATATTTACCTTTGACCGTTTTCTTGGCTAAATATTACCTCACTTTGGCTTTCTTAATTGCGCTTCAAGCTGCAGGGATTTAACTCGTCACCTCTATTTGCCTCAGAAGGATGGAAACCTCCGTCTGAGCGCATGCAGGAATATTTCTTGTTTTTTAAGGCATTATTAAGAACAGCATGTCCTTGAATGCACCTCAAATCTTCTCAGTGCATCTATGTGTGTTTTTTTTCCCTCTCTCTCTCTCTCTTCTCCGTAGTGTGAGGGCATTTAGTGGGTTTTGAAGAGCTCATTCATCCTTTCCTGTGGCAGCCGAGCTCATTCCTTACAAGCTGAAAAGAAGCTCTGAATGCGGTGGGAGACCGTTCAAGTGTTTATACCCACACATTTCCCCCCACCCCCCCGGGCCCTTCCTGCAGTTGCGGCAGCTAAATCTATTTCAAAAGCTTACGTAAGCCAACCGCGGCCACGGTGCCAAGTCCCATCAAACCCGTGGGGGGTTCCCGGTGTGTGAATAAAAAATTTCAGAGAGGAGACGGTGAATATGTTTGACCTTTTGTGAGGCGCGCGGTGAGGGCCCGCCTCCCGAGCTTGCCGGGGCATTAACCTTATCTCAGAGTCACATAATAGCCTATTGACTGCTGCCTCGATCTGTCCTGTGGCTTCGAGTTCAACGGCTGTTAATGTCCCTTTTTTCTGGGAGGACTTTTTTTTTGGTTCAGAGCGGCATTAATATGACCAGGATCAGTACGTCTCTTTCTGCCAGGGGCCCCTCATTATATATTCATGATGTGTGATAATAAGAGTTGAATATCTGCTTCTTAAACTTAGTGACTTTTGTGACTTCTTTAAAGGAGAATTTACTTCTTCTTTAGCTTTACAAAAGAAAGTTGAATTCATAAGAAATAAGACACACCTTGCTCAGTTCAGTGCACTCAGGAGTTTTGCAGAAACAACTTTACTTGGTCTGATATGATCATGGATGTGTTATACTGAAAATATAATCCTGGATGACCTCTGCACATATAAATGTAAGTTGCTCACTGGTTTTAATTGGCCAATTTGATGACAAAAAGCACAAGAAAGGCTCTGATGTGCAAGTATAAAAAAATCACAAACTAAGAAGAAGAAGTACATATAACAACTGTTCTTGTGTGCAGTAGTGGACCTGTCAGCAGACAATGTTTGATATAATTGTGTAAGTGCAATCACTGAGGAGGATAGCAAAAGTGTGGCCTCAAATCACATGACTTGAACTTAAATTTGACTCAAGTAACAAGTTTTGACTTTAAACTCGACCCGACCAGGTAAAAACAAAGTATCTTAGCTCAGCTTAAACGCTAATGACGTACAACTTCACTTGAATTTAAGCCTTTTGACTTAAAAATACTGAAAACCTTCCAAAACCTCACATTAAAAAGTAGGCTTATGTTTAAAACTGTGTTATGGATCGGTTCTCAATCAGCTGACATTAATGCTATTCAAGTGGTCATTTAACTCCCCAGATTTACCATCTGTCAGCAACCGATCAGTTGCATGAGAGAATCATGAACAAACAACATTACGTTACTGAGCTGAAGTTGGAAAAAATTATTTCAGATTTCTTAATGCACAAAACTTTGCTACACTTTGCAGGATACAGAAAAACATGTGGGATGGTGACGCAGTAGCTTCTAACTTGGTTCAATATTTGAATTTGCACAGAAAACGATAAGTTGTTTTTCGAAAAGGCATCAGACTCGTAAGTAAGTGCATTGTGATTAAAACTGAAGCCACTTTGTTTCTGTGTTTTATGTTATCAGGCTTTCGTAGAAATCAAGACTTTTTCTAAAGCAAACAGAGTTTAAAAGG
Organism: Ctenochaetus hawaiiensis; assembly: GCA_029783645.1. NCBI lineage: Eukaryota > Metazoa > Chordata > Actinopteri > Acanthuriformes > Acanthuridae > Ctenochaetus > Ctenochaetus hawaiiensis. Next base: position 24,094,313 of record JAPZDY010000023.1, read on the forward strand.
TTCAACTTATCAGGTGATTCAAACATAAAGGTACAGAACAGGAAGTCAGCCAGCAGTGCTACGTTACGTTACGGACTTTTTTGCACATTTTCTATCTTTTTTACCATCACCTGAGTTTTTTGGGTCAGTTGTGTATTTATGTATCAGTCACACTGTTTGTGCTCAGAGTTCTCTCGTCCTCCCGATCGACTCTTTTCCCTCCTGACGTGTCCTTGGCTGCTCCGTTCTGCCGTTATCTGCGGCGTGACATTAGAAAGTACCACTTGAGAATAATAAGTGTTTATCTTTAATTGTGTTTTAATAGAATGTAAATCCCGGAGCTCGACTGAGCCAATTTAGCTCGCCTCTGGGCTTCACAACCACTTTACCCCTTAAATACCATAAATACCCATAATTGCCTGAACTTGCCTACAGGCTCATCTTTTCTGTTCCACTACAACAAAATGACTCGGATTAAAGCTGCGTTCGGGGTTTAATACTGCACAGGCTGTATCATTCACAGGCACACATGTGCAAACAGTACGCAGATTCCTCCAGATTCGATCAAATATCAGAGTTCAGAGGTCGATGGTTGGATCATAAGTGTTTAATGGCAGCCAGACAGCCTGGCAGTCCATCGCGGCCATATTGTTCTCTTGTGTATTTTGCATAACGCTGCTGCTTTTCTCAATTTAATATCCACTTCAACAGCATAATCCCAAAAGTCTTTTAGACCGAAATCCCAAAGTACACAAAAGGGAATTCTCACTGCCACATGGGAAAGGCAAGTTTTTATTTTGTTCAAGATACACTATGATGCTTACTACGTCAGCTATTAATGGACCAGAGCTATTATGTGTTTGTTAATGTAGAAAATTATGCAGAAAATGCCATTCTTAAGAATTTACTGAGAATCAATTCATTTATTTGTGCTTTCCACAGAAAATTTAATGGCTAAAAATCATTAAAGTGCAGGAAAAAGTAGCTCTGGAGGGATGATGCCTTTCTGTTCCACAACCACGATGACAAAGACATGAATGAACCTGAAACCAACTCCGTCCACGTGATTTTTTTCTGCAAACACTTCATCACTCTGCATCGCTAATGATCAATAATGTGTTGACGTTATTGGGGGAGCTGACCGCCGGTCCACGAATCTTACGTTGAATCTTAATGTGCTGCTTTTCTTGCAGCTGTGGATCCGTGCAGAGGAGAATCCTCCGGAGAGCAGCGCCGGCCCAGCTGAGGCCCAGCATGCCCGGCACGGCACGGCACAGATCAGCACATTCAAACGGGTTTCGAGAAATAATCTCTGTGAGGCAGAAGCCTTTAAAATGAGAATAAATCCACTGCAACATTTAAATATTGTAAACGTTGAATAAATCATGGGTAGAAGTGGAGCTCAGGAGAAAACAACTGACAGCCGTTTAAACAACAGCAGAGTTTTACATGAATATAAAGGTGGAATGCTGATGAAATAAGTTGCACAAAATAGTGATTTCGAGGATTGTAATGTTGCACAAAATATTTATATAAAATCCTCTGAGCTCGTTTAAACTTTAATTGCATTTACTGTTTTGAACTGCCAGAGTTTCAGATGTCTGTCTGACACACTCGAGCTGATTTGTTTGGGGTAATTGTGCTCTGGATTACAGTAAATGGGCTTCAGTGGGGAAAAAATATTACACAATGCCACACAATTGAGCAAGAGTGGACACTTACATAAATCTCGACAATAAAACTTCCAATCCAATGATGAAATAAGTCACATTTAACAGGTGAAATGCCCGTAAATGCCTTTCAGCTGGAGTATCAGGCAGGAAAACAACTTAGCAATCATTTATGCTGAAACAGGGTTTGCACTGTCACATGGCACAAAGACAAACCAATTTATTGCAGCTTCCAGGCAAAGCTCCAACAGAGAAAACGAATCCGTCTCTCTGACCCGGTTTGAAACAGAACACGATACCTTGAGATGCTCCAACTTCCTTCTCGCCGGATAGAACTCAGCCTTTATTAGTTTTGAGATAAATGACACTCGTATGATGCCGTAAACATCCAGAAGCTGCCTTTAAAATTTAATTTGTGTTCACATTTCATCAAACTGCTTTGACTGTCGCCGTTTCCTGCTGAGTTTCTGCTTTGATCAGTGTCTCAACAGCTCACAAGTTGTGTGATAAGCGTCTGACACAACCTGATTCCTCTGTGATGCATTTTTATCCTGCAACACGATCAGGACGGAACGAACGGAGGCTGCACGTTCACAAAAAGCATACCTGCTAAATGTAAAGAGGCATGTAGACTTTTGTAATGCGACATAAGATACGGCCCAGAGGAGGAATCCTTCACTTCCCATTGTAAGAGTCTATAAGTGCTGCTGTTATGTCAGCGTCCATATGGGACCAGCAGGTGATATCCTGACGCCGCTCTGCCGCGGACCGCAATGCCCGCTGGGAGACTTTCACACACAAAGAGGTGTTGGACTGTGTTTTCCGGGGTTGGTCTCCAGGCAGAAACACAGTTCTGCTCCTGTTCATCCCCACCCCCACACACACACAAAGGAGCAACAAGTCCTAAAGTCAGAATGACAAAATCGATCATCTGTCATTAAAAAACAAGCTGAGCTTCCTTGTTTTGGTCCTGACGATCGGATTCGGAGTCACTTTAACTATCAACTTCATCTAAAACTAAGAGGAAAGTATCTCTGTTGTATTATTCTGCAACCTGCAAATAAAAAATGAAAATGAATCTGAATTCTCGCTGATTGTTTGTCTCCATCAAATCATTTTCCTTCAGGTTATTTTTATTCGTCCTCAGAGCTCCGTTTTCTTTTCTCCCCCCTCCCACCTTTTGTTCATCTGGGCTGAAGACGCATCACGAAGAAGAAGCTGCTCATCCAGTAAATGTACATCGATGATTCATCTTAACTTATTTTGATGTACATCGCAGCTACAAGCATGAAAACTAAATTCACAGAAGTGATATAAGACGATGCCAAAGCGATTCTGTCAACGATGCCACACTATAAATAATCCGCCTGCACACAGCGCCGTTTGTCATTTTCTTCCATACTTTGTCTTATATAATCTTTAGACATTTTTACTTTTCATTGTTGGCTGCTTGTACAATGGAAATCTATTAAATACAACTTTTTTTTTTACTCCAACGATGTTCTGAAGTAGAAATTTCCATTTCACAACAGAGAGATCAGATGCTGCCTCTAACAAAATACTCCAAAATCCAAAATGGCAATGACCGACACTAGCCAGAATCTAGACTCACAGACTGTGAACCTCACGTTAAGTGATCAGAATCTGCTCACATATAATACTGAATTTTGGGGTCAACTTTGGGCCAAAAGATGGCTCAAGTTTTGCCCAATGACAGAATCATCTCAGTTCCACCAAACATGGTGGTCGCCCATTGGAAGTAGGCTGCAGAGGATTCGTAGCCACCTCAACATCGAGGCTTCTCAGGGAGATGGGAGTGCGAGGGAAGGCCCACCGGCAGGCAGTCAAAGACCTCTCCAGAGCTGCTGAAAAGGGGAGTCAGTGGCTGTGAATGAAGAGGAGGGACTCCGCCTGGGCTCTCGGGTGAGCTGATGGCATCTAGGGGGTGAACCTGGGATCCTGGGATTCACTGGTGAACCCTCTGGAGGTGTCATGGGCCTATCGGCGAAACACCCAAGAAGGAGGGTGCCCATCTGATAACCCAAAGGATGCCATTGCTCACCTGACCCTCTCACAGAGCCTCTTTAGTGCCTCAAGCATGCATATAACAGGGGATATCAACATCTAGTCCTACACAACAGATCTAGAGCTCATCTCAACTGATATCAGAACAGTAAACTTCAACAAGTCCTCATACCTAACTGACAAAATACTGCAGGTTGTTTTCCACTGCTTAAAAAAGACATATGAGCATTTTCTGATTTGCCCCCTTTTCTAAATTAACCAGAAGCTTTGGGAAAGTTAGCAGTCAGGGTCAGTGCGTTAAATTTGAACAACTTGAGCTTCTCTATATCACATCTTATCTGAGAGAAAATAGACATTGTTCACACAACCCAAAGAGATGAGAAGATGACTTGAGTGAAGGTAATTTTAGGTGTTCGAACAAACAAGCAAACCTGCTGTTTTTCCAATTCAACCAGTGAGGAAATTAAGAAAAACAGATGCAAACAACATCAATTGACAAATGTAGGTAAATGTTGGTGCTTTTTAATTGGTTGTCAGTTGCAGTTTGGCAGGTGATCCACACTGATCTCCTAAAAAAGACAAAATGTTACAACTGTTCTCATCTCACGCTTTGGTGCAGCAACGCCAGCTCCTCAGTAAAGCCGTGCTTTGGTACAATTGTGCTTTGAGCTAAATGCTAACACATCTTCAACCCAAACTGAAGCTTTGACACTAAGCCAGATGTTGCTGACAGCTTGCAGAATGATTCGTAACCATCAATGGTTAAGATGGAGATTTGAAGAGACATTCACTGTCCCCACTGCATGATGTTTGAGTTAAACTGCAGATGTTAGCATGCTAACACTCCAAGGGCCGTTTGGGACTAAATCAGGTGTTGCAGCAATCAGCGCATGTTTGTGCAGTGGGAGTTGAAGACACAAAGTGCTGAACAAGACTGGCACATTTAATCTCACAAAAAAGTACTTTTAGAGCTTCTTAGCAGCGTATATTCTGTTTCCTGTTAAATATTTATTGTTCTTACTTGTGAATTTGTATTTTTTTCAGTTTCTCCTGCATGGGACCTGTGTACGAAAAGGTTTGACTCACCTTTCATCTTTGTTTTTACACTGCTAAAATCTTGTTGTGAATGACTTATGACTTAATAAAGACTTTATCATCTTCTTTACATAAATGTCTCTGTGTGTCTTGGCGTTAAAAACTCAGACAGATGAAGATCTGTTTAATTTTAATGGGCAACACTCCATCTGGTGTGTTGTAAAAAAATATTACAAATTGCAAATCCAACCTGATTGTGATCATGCAGGGAGGTCAGAGGAGGCTGCTGATGAGTCTCACCGTTAGACCTGTTACTCAACTCATCTGATGCTTTAAATAAAACACTTGAAATAATTCATTCACAGCAAATCGCTCCATTAAGCCGTCTTACTAAATTAGTAGGAGACAGTCAGGACTTGAATGCACCAACCAAACGTATGGACCACATCCATCTCAACTTGGGAGGACACGGCTTCAGCATGTGTGTGTGAAATGTCACACTGTGAATGATGGATTCATCCCAGAAGACACTTTCACACATTTAACAAGGCAGGAAGATCCGATTTTCTCTCCTCCAGAATGATGGAAGTGTCACACCTTCCACAGACCTAATTCTCATCTCAGTAAGACCACTCAGCAGTCCTGAAGCCCCTTCTTCACCTCTTATATCTAATGCAACTCAACCTTTCCTGGTTTTCTTTTAAAGAGGAAGTTTATCTGATTTCTTGTGTGATTCATGATGGGGATAAGTCCAGTTTTATCATCTATCTTTGTATTGAATCATGCAACTTTTTCTCAAATTTGGTCACAATGTAAAGAAGCCAACAAAACCTCAAATCCATTAAGCTTTTTTCTCAAAAACATTTGATTTTTGATTAAATTTCTTATATTTATCAGGCATAGTTTTCCTCAAATATCAATTTTTACTGGAGCTCCTCATCTTTTTGGTATTATAAAGCATATAATTTTTCTGGTTCAGTATTTTTGCAGTTTTGCAAAGCTCGGTAGAAGGATCATAGCACTGAAAACTCTCCGGGTTTGGAGTTTAAATCTCCTGAACGGCTCCTCATGTTATAAATGTTCACATTCAAACCTCCCTGCAGCTCCTTGCAAGGCACATTAATGCAGTGTTTGTCTCATCGTCTCTGTACATTATCCAGTACATTGTCACCACAACAATATTATAAATGCAAATGAGCTGTATAATAATGTAATTTGAGGTCTGAGACTGGAGGAACTGCATCTTGAAGGCAGGGTGACATTTTCACGGTGCAGCTCCGTCACTCTGCCTCCTCTCTCTGAGTGTTCGGTATGAACCGCATCCATCTTTCCTTTTATGCTTTGCTTCCACCGAATAAGTGCCATCTTCAGTCTCCACTGATGGAAAAGGTGAGAGAGTGCAGATCTCTGTCCCACCTGGTCTCCTCCCCCCAACCCTCACCCGTCGTCTCTAAGTGCTTTAAGAGCCACTCGTGTTCTGCTTTAAGAGAAACATCACTGACGGAGGAGAAAGGACGGCGTCCTTCCTGAATTCAACTGATGCATTTCACTTCAAAGTCACGGAGCGAGGACGCCACAGCTGCATTTTCTGTTCTCATACTGAAAAAACTGAATATGTACAAAGTTTTACTTCAGAGAATAATGTACTCTCTAACTTTGTTGCAACCACTTTGAAGTAGATGTTGAAAAATGACTTGATACTCGTTTATCTCACTGCACATCAACCTGTTTTCACTGTTTTAACCACATTTTTAATCCTGTTTTGGACTCATTTAATGGCCTTTATACCCGGTCGCATTTTATCGTACCATGATTTGAAAACTTCAGTGTTTCTTTTACCAGACTGCACTTCAATAGACAAAGAGTTATAGATGTCCGATGGTGCTGCAGCCAAATAATGAGACGATTCCATCAGCATTTAATTCAATGCCATTTTTCAATATAATAGCATTGAGGATTCCTGTGATAATTTTGGTCTCTTCTAAATTGATCATCTCGTTAGTAGATTTACCTTCGAAAAAGAAAATTGAAAAACTTTGGAGGTTTTCTCCCTGGAATAACCTTCAATTCTGCACATTACAGCAAATATTAGGAAAACTTGAAAGAA
>JAPZDY010000023.1:24106146-24124962 GCA_029783645.1 Ctenochaetus hawaiiensis
TAATAATAAAAACGTCAAATTGATAAATATTTTTTGCTGATGAGAAGTGATCACTGCTGTGGAATGTTGTTTACAACACTAAACTGTAATTAATGAGAAAATATCATCTGTGTTTGTTTCGAGGCCTGAAGATTTTTATCTGATGCACTTTAATGACCTTCAGATATTCACAGTTTTCATTACAGTGGCTTGCATGAAGTCTCACACTTTACCTTCACCACAACACACCACTAGAGGGCGGTAAGGACAAACTATGTGGAGCAAATGTTTCACCGCAGGCTTCAGGAACTGGGAATAAGACACATGGAGTTTGTCCTTTTCCTGCTCTGCAAATGTTTCTGCAGTGAACCAAGAACTGCTGAAGAATCAGGAAACTGCTTTTTCTATTGTTGAATAAAAGAGAAGTGCAACGATTGTCACAGATATATAATTTATACATATAAATAAAGTAGTTTTACGTCCTCTAAGGATAGTGAACATCAGGCTTACAGAATCCTTAAGCCCTTTTTTGGCTCTGAATAAGATGTGAACATTATTCCATCAACAGTGTTTTTTTTTGCACAGCTGAGCTCAAGTTTCATAAAACACAAAAGGCCGAGCAGGCTGTGTTTTTTGTGTGCAGATACAGTTTTGCAAATGCTGCAGAAACATTAAAGTTGTATGTTTTAAAGACATGCAGAGAGACAAGTATGAATTCACTGCAAAATATGCAGAAGAAGAGTTTTATTGCATTCACTGATTTCCAGCCAGTCTGGGAGTCTCTGGTCTTATATGTCTGAATACACTCAGTCTGCCTGCTGCTGACTTCTTAGTATTTTATTGCTGCAGGAGTTCTGCAGGTCAGAAGCTCATTTCTGATGCTAATAAAACACTTAAGCTCCACTCGACCGTGTTTGCAGAGTATCTGCATGAACAACATGTGTTTACTCTTAATTCATGAATCGGCTTGAATCACTGCAGTCTGACAGGAAAAGTCTCGTACGAAATGACCTCTGCAGGAGAACAAATCGGTCACAGAACAGTTACACCGAGCCGGGGAGAGGCCGTCTGAGAAAAAAAGAAGATGGACCGATGGTGAGCCGGTCCATCCATTTCAGGGGAGAAGAAGAAGTAGAAGATCAGTGATGAGGGATTAGAATAACAACAGTGGGCAGACAGCGAGCGTAGATCTCCGCTGTGGAACGTCCGTGACCGTCGACTCCATTTTTCAACCGCCTGCCGCCACAACGTTTGATCTAACCCTATTTCTTTGTGTCAACAACCTTGTCTGTGCATGTGTTTTCACATACACACACACACACACACACACACAGGGTCTGTCCTCCCCCATGTGAGGTAGTGCGGGAAGGCGGGAGGCAGAGGAGGGAAGCTCTTATATTAATGGCTGTGGTTAACCTGGGAGGGTCAAACCCATTGGAGCTGTTGATGGATCTGGTCTGCAGGAGCTTTCTCTCTCTCTCTCTCTCAAACTCTCTCTCTCTCTTTGTAACATACACTAAAACACACACACACTTGTACACATGTGTGCAGGCCTGGTTGCACAGCCATCAGTCTCTGGTTTGTCGAGTCACGATCTGCCATGCAGAGAGATGAAGATAGCGGGGAAAGGAGGGCACAGGGGACGCAGAGAAAGAAGGATGATGGATTTAAAAGAGCATAGTGGAGTTTTAGTTATAGGAATGTTTATCAGAGGCAGAGGAGGAAGATGTCAGTGGGTGAAGCCATGAAACAAGAGATTCAAGTCGGTAAACTGGCAAAAACAAAGATTATTCGGTCAAAAAGGAAACAAAAATATCTTTATTTTTCCTTATCATGAATCCATGAGCAGGATATTTGAGCAAACCTGCAGAATGAAACGTCAGGCTACAGCTAGAAGATGTTACACAAGTATAACACCATCACAACTTTATCTTTTCAGTTATTTACCAGATCTCTAGTTTGCAAAAAAATGTGTCTTTTTCACATTTTTACCTCTTCTCTGGGATTTTCTTTAATCTATTGTCAGTAAAGGTCTTTCAACTGCCTCCTTGAAAACCCCGTCAAGCTCATTTGCCCTTCAAAATGACAACATGATCACAACAAAATCAGTTACCATAATATCAATGACTTTGCTTTGCCAACTCTGCAGCTGAGATGCAGTGAGTGTGTCCAAACAAAACCACTTGGTTTGAGTTTGACAAGATTAAAGTCGAGGCCAAAAGAGCAAAATGTAAAATTAATGAAGGGCAGCTCATCACCAGTCACATCATCAGTGTACTCTTTACTGAAGCCCTATTTGATTAGCTATTAGCTGTCATTAGCTCCATTTAGCCGTGCAGCTAGTGATCGATATAACTGGAACAAGAGTTGGAGCAACAGGATTCACCTGAATTCCATCGATTGCAGGTGTTCTGTGACCTTCGGTCCCACCTGTTGATCTGACGATGCTTGAGCTTGCAAACGGTTCATGATCAGAGCTTAAACTTATGATATTGTAAGATTATTCAACAAGAAAGAGCACATCAAGCACAGCTTATCACTTATTTCAATTAACAGTGTACGGCAGCATGACCTCAGTAGTTTTGTTGTTTCATCCAGCAGTGGATGAAACACACATTTTGGTTTTGACGCCGTCTAAGCATAAAAAGAACAACTTCAGGTTGGAAAATAAATCTCAGTCTCAAAGTCCCTTCATTTGTTTAACTTGTTTGTCATCACATATTTGGGAATAAAGTCGCCGGGATGAATCTGACAACAACAGGCACATGTTGCAAAAAATGTGTTGACAGCAGAAAGTTTTTACACAAAATACACAGCTTTTGGTTTGTTTAAGGTTTTTTTGAGATGCTAAAAAGCTCTATGTTAACTTAGAGTGTTATCATTGGTATAAAATGCTAACATTCACTTATATATCAAATCATGATGTAATCTCAGTGCAGTATGTTCAAAAATGTGTTTTAAAAGACGCAGTAACACCTCAGTGCACTTAAAGGAACATTGAACAGAGTTTCCATGAAGACCGTCAGGATCAAAGCCTTTGTGTTATGATATGTGCTGATAACGCACCGTGCTTTGTGCTCTTGAATGACAGAAACCAGGAAGTCCCCCCAAAGAAACAAACTGGTCTCCAGACCGAAGCATCTGACACCAGTTACGGTCTTAATTGAATCAAGCCTACCGTTCCTATAGACAGCGTCTTCCTGAGATGCGATCCGCCGCCGCCGCCGCCGACTGTGATCTCAGAGCAAAACAAAGGGATGATGTCAGCGAAGGAAACAGAGAAAGGAGAAGAAGAAGACAGGCTCCCAATTACATGACAGCATGATAGATTAAAGAACAAGTCCTGCATGCTTCAGGAGAAACATGCAGCGTTGGGGCCTCATGGAAACGGCTACTATTGATGAATGAAGAGATTAACTGTGTTTAATGAGCAGACGAGACTGTTTCCAGACTACAAAGGTGAGGCCGCGTTGTGGGTGGAGTTTAGAGGATAAGGTTGGTTTTGCTGTATATTTTCATTGTTGTAAACCAAACCCAACTGGAATAATGAACTGTCCTTCCAACAAGTACTTTTTCTGAAACCTAAGTCTGTTTTAGCTCATTTATCTGCACCATTTTTGTCCAGAAACTCACTGGGAGACATGTTCCTTCATTACAATCAACACAGGGATTGCAGCTTATTTTGTATTTAATCTAGAGCTCAAAATAGTCCCAAAAAATGCATTTTTTTCCATCACAGTGACATTTAAACAGCTGTTTTAGGAGATTAGTTACCAGTTTTGATAAATAAAATTAAATACTTGTGACATATTTTTGTAGAAAAAGTGAAAATCAGCCTTATCCTTTAAATTACTGCAGCATGGTGGTGAAATGATTTATGCATTAAGCAGTTTCAATAAACAAGTTTGATATCTGATTAGTTGTTCATGTTATCTATCAAACAAAAAGACAGTTTTAGCCTCTAAAGTGTAAAAATTTGCTGATTTTCTCTGTATAAGATGGTTGTAAATTAAAAGTTGCAGATTGAAATATACAAAATTTTAGTGTTTTCCAATAACTGGAAAGGAGATGATCAATTCAAATAATCAAAAAGATTGTTTTCTAAATAATTTTAATCATTTTTGCTGCAGAGGGTGTAGTCATGTGCCATTGCTTGTAATGAAACTGTTATAACTCACATGCGACAAAATATCCGCTAAAGATCCGTGCTCTACGTGCAAAACGTGTGTTTTTCTGTAATGCATGACTTCAGTAAACTAAAAGATAAACTAAAGTTGATGATCAGTGTTTCAAAAAAAAAAAGTACAGTCATGCTGGAATCAAGTAACATTCATTTATTATGCTTCCACCAGATAAATTTACAACACAAACCATTTCAAAAACCCGCCTCCTCTGCCTGCGTCACGTAGAACAGAGGCGGACGACAGACATTATAGAGCTTTGCTGCAAAGCACACACACACATCAGTGCGTCAAGTCAGTTTGTCTCCACGCCGCTCATCTTCGGTCCTGAGCTGGAACGAGGGAATAAAAAATTTTAAAAAAGACAAAAAGGCGCATGTAAAGAAAGCTTATTCACAGTGCTTAGAAAGGCTGTAGTGGTTTGGGAGCCTGGAGTTTTTTTTTCCTGCTTCATCCTCATTTCTGTCAATAAAGAGTAAACATTACAGACGTCTGGACACTCATTAAAAAAAAACCAACAACAACAGCAAAGAAGCTTATTCACATCTCAGCTCTCACCTCCAGAGGTCAGGAGAGGTTTTACAGGCTGTAAAACAATGAACGGACATTTACCCTGAAAGTCTGGCTGATATGATTGTATCGCTTCAGATAAGCTACATGAAGTTCACCACAACTTTTTGGAAAAGTGGCTTTGACCACTTGATTGTCAAAGTTTCTGATGCTGCAGATCTGAAACAGACCAGAAACACAGCTGATTGTCACACAACACGGCTACTGTTTGTTATATTTTTCAGAGAAACACAAATCCTGACACGTCATCCATTTCTGTACTTTATCTAGACCTTATTTTTCTGACTTAGGAGATAAGATTTAGGTGAGAGTTTACATATAGCAGGGCGTTGATTGGCCACATCGCTGCAGCCGATTTTCATTCAAAACAAACACGTGACATCTGCTCAGATGACAGAAAATACTGTTGCATCTTTGGGGACAAACAGTTTGTTTTAAATACGATTTCAGACTCTTTGGGCAGCTTCCCACACTTTGTAAATACTGGAAAACCTTTTTTAAAAAATCCAGACTCTCCAGACGTAAACATGGAGCCTTGATCACATGGCCCACGAGATGTTGGCCGTGTGCTCCTTGGCCTTCATGCGCAGCACAGCGATGCTGGACGAGCGCCTCTCGAACTCGGGCTTGGTCTCGAAGGCATGGTGGCCGTTGGCGGCCGGCGTGAGGAGGGAGTCCGCACTGAAGAAGTTGTTGAGGGACACGTGGCCGAACTGGTTCTGCTGGTTGGGGAAGCCCACGTAGCCGTGGTCGGCGCCACCGGCGGCCGAACGAGGGGAGTGAGAGTAGGAGGTGACGCAGGGAGGAGATCCTCGAGGCAGCATGCAGGAGGAGACCACGGAGCCGCCGGGGGCAGGGCTCGGCCACAGGTTGTTGGGAATCTGTAGGGTGAGAGGAGCTTTTAGATACTGGAGAGGACAACTTTAATTTGATTAGGATACTAAAACAGGGGTATAGGGTTTATAAAAAGGTGGATGAGTACACGGGGCCACAAAAATATGAGAATAAATAGCCGTTAAAGTGGAGAGGGGCCACAGGAGATGTAGATAACCAGGGTCCAGAACTTTGTGCTCTGCCTCTAACTTTAAAATTAGTTTTAAAGGAGAAACTGAAGGTGTGAAGGGTAAAATTTTTAACTAATAGACACTGTATCATCATGAAACTTACACGGCTCACAACTTACAGAAAGACAGTAACTTTTAATACCAAGTTTTCTGATATTATTTTGTTTAAATATGGAAAGATGCTGTCCAATTAAATATGAAACAGTTAGCATAAATGTCCAGAACAGAAATTGTGGTTAGAATAAACACTGAAATGTTTTGGATGTTTTCATTTAACTTGTTTGACAAAGAAAATTTATAGAAGATACTTACAGAAGCAAAACTGTATGAACAAACTATGTTTTCACCTGCAGTATTTCCCATTAATAGATTAATAATTTAGCAAATGGAAAGATTTCAACAACACAGATTCTCTTTTGCAGCAGCATGTATAGACAGATGCAAGATTAACCAAATATATGTACATATGAACACTTCATGTAATGAAATCTGAGCCATTCCACACAAATAAAGACCATCAGATTGGAAAAACTTGGTAAGTGAGCCTTCAGAGCTCTTATTTTGTCACACAGTGTTTACAGTGTTTGAGTCCTGCATGAACATAAAAATTAGAAATTTAGACACAGAAATATTGTTAAACTGCAGCTACGTGTGCAGGTAAAGTTTGGTCAGTAATAATGTTATGTGATAAAACAATAGTTGTACAATAAATGGAGCTGTTCAATCACATTATGTTAAATGTTTGACTAAAATGGAAAAACACTAGTTTCTTTAAAAGGAATGTAAAAATGTAAAGAGGTTGTTTCATCCACACTGCAAACATAAGAATGTTTTCTCACTGAACTCCATCTGGGCAAAGAGTGTGTTTTGGTTTCACTCGTCCAGGTTTTCAGGCATCTGTCGTTCCATGACATGTTTCATTTACCTCCATGTTTTCGGGCGGAGGCAGAAACATCAGAAAATCTTGACGAATCAAACCAAAACCATCAGCAAGGCCAGGGAACACTTTTTGCAGGGTGGGTGAGGGGAACATTTAAGGGTCTGAAGTTTCCCAAAGAGAGCAAAGATACGATCAGCATGCATTTAACACATGTCTGTCTTTGATGTGAGATGTATCATTCAAATTACTTTATGTACTCTGTGGCGGTTCATTCGGTCTCATTTGCCAAGTTTTCAATCAAACTGAGACGACCAGTAGCATCAGGGAGAAGCATGTGAACAGTTTGTATTTGTATTTGGTCAAAATGAAGCCACTGAAATGTGCAACTACAATTTTCTTCCCCTCAAACTTAAATCCCGAGTGATATTTAAAGAAATATAAAAAAAAAACAAAACAAATGCACCAAAATACTTATGTACATTTCACAACAATAGACAAACATATACCTTTAGAGAAAATTCATCTTTAGAAAATTCTGAAAAGGATATAGACTGAACCGACTGGCTCAAACTGCTGAGCACAGAACAGCACGTTCTTCCAAAGTATAGCTTACGGACATTTTCAACCGATACCACAAACCCATAGTGGTTTGGTGAAGAGTAACAGTTCACTTTGACAGTTAGATAAACTTCCTTTGTAGCACGAAAATATGGTTTTAGCTCGAGAATCAGCGTTTTCCTGTCAACATATGCCATCGATAAGCAGGACCTCCGTCCCCCCCCCCGAAAAGCAACAGTATGGGCCAAAAGCCTCATAGCCAACAAAACAAAACCAAACTCTTTAAAAGCCACAAGAATGCACTCCATGTCCACTGCGTTTAGGGAGACAAAACCCCACCCACTGCCAGTACAATTACATAGGAGAGTCCATTTGATGACAGTAATCCGGAATAGCTGTAAGAAAGGGCATGGCTGGTATCCAGGAGTATCTATCAGAAACATGTGTGAGGAGAATACGAGACAGTCCAACAGATTTCTGACCTGGTCGTGGTCCAGGGCATAGCAGAGCTGCGACTCTGACTTTTTTTCCTGCCTTTTTCTGACGTCCTGTCTCTTTGAATTCAACACATAAGCTGCTTTCTGTAGGTTTCAAACATCAGCACACGCCCCTCTGAGAAGCTTCCTCCTGCTTTATTCCCCATTTACAAAACACCCCAAAAAGGCTCCAGGACACTCTGAGGCCTCATGTCGGTTTCTGATAGAGAACACTGACATGGTGCATCTCCTCTCACCTCATCTTGTACCTGACCTTTGTCCAAACAGCCAGACGGATGTTCAGCTAACATGAAATCGGATATAAGGCCATTAATTCAGCCATGACACCTCTCAGAGGCTCTAATCAGTGTTCAGCCTCTTATCTGAAGATGGGTTTCATCATAATGGAGCAGCAATGACACACGCTGATTTATGCAGATAAAAGCATGAATTTGTTGTGACTCACATAAGTTCAGGATTTTAGAAGAAGGGAGGAAAAAATTAGAAGAAGGGAAAGAGGAAGTCCACAGGCCGCTGTGAGCATTACGCACCCCGGCGTCCTCTACATACAGTACGATTCAGACAAACAGATTAAATTCCTATCAGAGGTTCATTTGCATCGATAATAAAACGTTAAAACACCTGAGAGAACTTACCTGTGAGTAGCTGTCTGTCCTCGGTAACACCGATAAATCGTAGGTGGCTGCGAAGTGAGTCTTGGCTTGTTGGATCTGCCCGTAGCGCTCTCTTTTCCTCCACTTAGCTCTTCTGTTCTGAAACCACACCTAAATGGGAAGAACAGGAGAAAATAAAATAAAATGGTACAAAACAAAAATTTAAATATTCAAACTCTATGACAAAAATATGTTATCTTAAAGTACTTGCGCAGAAGAGACGGCCAACCAAATTCTGCAAAATAACGCAAAATAACTTAAAAAACGCTTCAAAACTCAATTATTAAAATCGATCTTCTGCACTTATTTGGTAGAAAAGTATTTTTTGTTAAATCAAGGCGTTTTGTTTTAGCTGTTAATCATATTTTGGTTGTGTATTTTATCTGAGCTACGGTGATAAATTTGGGGTTTTTACGCACAGCGGCCCTTCCATCTTTACTTCATGGTTCCTTTTAACAATATAAGAGCCTGATGATAAACGGTACCTGCACTCTGGCCTCCGTTAATTCCGTCCTCATGGCCAGCTGTTCCCTCACATAAACATCTGGATAGTGCGTTTTCTGAAAGACTTTCTCCAGCTCCTCCAGCTGCGCGCTGGTGAAAGTCGTCCGGTGTCTCCTCTTCTTGCTGCTCGACACGTTGCTGTCGCACTTGTCTCCCATGTCGTCCAAATCCGTTTTCTCCTGTCCGGTTGTCACCGGAGACGCACGCAGGGTGCAACAATTATCCATCGACCTTCCGAGGTCCGAGTGCAAAGCATCATCGTCTGTTTTTGGCACACCGTAGTTTGCTAGAATAAACAGAAAAAAAACATACAGGTAAATAAATAACGATGTTGTCACATTAAAACTGCAACAATTAAATAACCGAAATAAATCTGGAGGATACAAATGACTAATAACACAGTTATATAAAAAATTAAAAAGCAAAGGTCAAAATTTAACCCCTGGCATATTTCACACAACAAAAAATATGCGTGGGAATAAATAAATAAAATTCAAATACCAGCAAAGCTTTTAGATTTTTCATTTTTAAAAAATGGCGGAAACACAAAAAAAATATTAGAAAATGAACCGCATCCTGTGAGAATAAATCAGCTCAGAAGCCTCAGTGGGGCAAAAAAAGACATTTTTGTGAGTTAAATTTCCCTCATCTTTCTCTCTGAAACTCGCACAGATGCGTTGTTGATGCACAAAAGAGTCAAAATCAGAAAATCAACATTTTACGCACCGTTTTGGTCTCCGCAGGGCGAGGAGCGGTGTTCGCTGCTCTGAAGCCCGAAGGCCTGCACGCATTTCGGGGAAGACTTGGTGAAGTACTGCGCGCTGTCCAGGCTCTCCATGACTTGGTCCATGTAGTAATCGCTGGCCTTCATCGTTTGGCTTTTCAACGCGAACTTATCCTCCATGTACTCCATCATCTGAGGCGAAATCCGCTCGCTTTAATCAGACGTCACCATAAGAAAAGAAAGTAATCGCCGTGGCGGAGCGATGCCTTGTAATGCAATAATTCGCCAATGGAGTTAATTTGCTCTGTCTTGAAGGCGCAGCGTCTTTATAGCCCCAAAGAGAATGAGATCCTCACAGAGTCCCCCTCCTCTCTGAATATGAAACAGCACCCAACTCCTCCCACGACCTGAATCCAAACCAAACAGCAGTTTGAAGCGATTCGAGACCAACAACGACTCTGAGAGCAAACAATCAAAACTGACTTTAATTTACAACATGTTGGGACATTAAGAGTGAAGCGATGATTCATCTACAGCTACAAGTTGTCACTGCAAAATGGGATTTAATCTGAGTCTCGGGAGAGTCGAGGTGGCTCAACTCTGCTGTCATTTCACTTCGATTTTTGGGCATTTTAACCTTAATGGCACCGGAATTCAGTAAATAGCAAAATACTTCAAAATTTATTTAAGAGATTAAATAAAATCTGTAAATTTTATATTCTTACAATTAATTTTCTCAGTTTTTTTGTCAACTAAACTGATTAATTTTCATTTTTTTTAATACCAAGGCCCTTCAAAATGTGTTAAACTTTATATCTCAGTTATATAAAGGTGATAATTCACAATGTGACATTTGCAGGATATTTTAACATTACATTTTTGACAAACTAGGACTAAAAAAAATTTTTTTTTTCTTGTTGTTTTCAGTTAAAATGTGTTGGACGTACAGATTTTTTTTCTTTTTTTGAGAAAATGTTGTCCTAAGTTGTGGTTCAAATGTCGCAATACAAAAGGGACTTTTTTTTAAATTAAAGATTAAAAATTCACTTTTGACATTTGATTGAATGACAAAAGAAAAAACATTTTTTATATGTTGAGACGCTTTAAACTGAGATCTACTTTTTGTTTGTGTCTAACGCGTCTTAACAGCCTGATTAAATTCTGAGTCGCACCGAAAAAACGAAAGTCAAAAGACACATTTTTTCCAGCTCTTTGTTTTATATTATTTAGTATGAATTTACTGCTGATGATATTCGATAATTTGGCGCACGTCAATCCACGAACTGCAGCTATAATTCTCTATTAAAATTCGCGCTTTGGATCAGATGTTTTAAAGAAGATTGGTAACGACTTTGTCACAAGAAAAAGTTCTTTGTGGGCAAAAAAAGAAAGAAAATCAAAAGTATAAAAACTGTAAAACTGACAAGAACTCTGCTCTGCTTTTAGTTCAGTTTATTTCTCTGAACTTTGACAATTTATCCACTGGGAAAATGTATACATACCATTAAATTATGATTAATATTTGGGATTCAAAAGTCGTGTAAATGGAGTATTGACCTTTCCTTGTTTGAATTAAAGAGCAAACATCCTCCTCATGCAGGAAAGTTGAGTTTCATTGAACCCAGCAGCCCTGAGGAGCAGACACACAGGGCTCAACAGGGAGGTTTGCAACAAAAAAGAAAAAGAAAAAGACAGGAAGAACAGTTCTTCTATTTCTTCTTCTTATTGCAGGAGTTATGTTACAGCTAACCACAAGCCTATCTCTCACCTCCACATCTCCACCCAGAGCAACACCACCTGCAATGCGCACCACACCGATAGCTTTGGTTCGCTCTGGGGTCAGTGGCAGTTACCTGGAGCTTCACAGTGCCACAAGAGAAAAATTCAAAATAAATAGAGGTGGTAGCGGCAGGGGGGGCAGGGGTGTCTTATTGAGCTTCTAAGATGACCTCGCACACTGACGCATGCTGAGAAGAAAATGTGAAAAGTTCACTGTGGTTTGGTGGGTCTTCGCCTGGAAATTCCTGCCACAGTAGTAGATGCTGCATGGGTTTGTGAAGCTGGAGGACTCGGCCACCTTCAGGCCGGTCAGTCAGTCAGGCTAATTCTTTGGGTGCTGCAGCCAATAAGTCATGTGAGTTACCTGCAAAGACCAACACGTTTCACTTTGAATAAAAGCACATATACTGCTAAATTTGTTCTAATATTATTTTGTGTCATCATGGTAAGCTAATTATTATTAGTTTCAGTCTTAATGTGACAGATCGCAGTCCAACACAACCAAACCAGGGCCTGAGAGGCCAAAACATGCCAGTCCAGAAGGCAGAGACATGACATCATGGTGCATAAAGCCACCCTTGGGTCTAATTCAATCAACGGAAATGTCTTCAAACTTTGGCTAGCCACAAAACACAAAGACGACCAGAGTTTATTTTTCCCCAAAGCATAATTTTTGTGGAGCTTATGAATGTCATTTGAGCCTGCAGAACATTTGGCTCATAAAGCCGAATATCAAAAAGCAAAAGCAGCTCCTTCGTGCTTTAAAAAAGTTTGTTTTTATTCTGTTTGTTTGTCTTTTGTTTTTCCAGGAGTCAGGCATTCCTGAGCGCTGGCAAAACTTCAGCATTCAGACACATGACTCAGTCATCTGGATTCATGTCCACATGTTATACAGGTTATCCACAAGTTACACAAGTCACCTACGACTGAGAGCAGAGCTAGTCATCATGAAGGTCAGTCAGACTAAACCCAGACACACACTGATACAAGGCTGATGTAATTTTGAATTACAGTGAAAATATCATGAGATTAAGATCTGATTTGATCATTTTAATTGTTAAATAAAACTCTCTAGAATTAATGTTAATGGAGCATAAAGCAACAGCGAAAGAAGGAAAAGTGATGGCACATTTTAATCTCATAATCAATCAAATTAAAATGTTTTCTTGATGTTTTAAATTTAATAAATCCCTATTTCAGTTTTCACCTTAATATAACTTGAATATAAAGGATAAAATAAGTGAAAATAACTGCAATAGTAATAAAGCAACAAGTTTTATAACTGCACAAGGTCACAAACAGTTGGATTAAACAGTTTGTTGTATGATAATTACAAAAATAATACAAATTAAACAAAGCTGGAGGCACTTGAGCTCCAGATACTAAAGGCTCACATTTAAAAGATTATTTGACATTGATCATGTGACTGATTAGTTCTTTTCAAGAGTTGTCTGCCTCTGATCTGAGCGCTGATGCAATACAAAACTATGCTGCAATGAAATAATATGATCAGATTTAAAGTACAGCTTATCATAAAAGTGTACATATAAAAAAAGATTTGTTTTTTCATGATATGATTTATAACTTGAATCAAATGCTTTTTATTTCATAAAATCTATGAATTGATTGAGATTTTTCCCCAGATGTCAATATTTTCAAAGTAAAGACGTCAGTTATATTATTCTTGCTGTTTTGTTGCTGCTGATTACATTTAACCAGAGAAGAATTTAAAGAAAAATGAACAGTAGATTAATTTCCAAGGTGTTTAGATTCGTAGGACTGGGCTTCTGTTGCTCTACTGTTTTTTATTTTATCTTATTTTGTGGAAAATTTAACAAGCGCTGCATTTAAGTGAAAGAAGTGACTCTGACCTGTTTACATTTAAAATATATTAAAAGCCAACATTTGTGATTCAGGGAACAAATTAGCTTTGAATTCTAGCGCGGTCCGGTTCAGTGCAGAATAGTTTTGCTTGTGCAGGTTTACTGCCAATTTCTCTTTAAGTCAGTTCACATTTCCAGGAGATCTTGCACATTCCTCAGAGTTTATACCCATTTCCCGTATTATTTACATTGGAGAAAGGAGCTGGCATGAGTCAGAAATATGTAAATAAGAAAAGAATCTCTCTTATGTCATTTTTATTTATCCATAAGTGTTTGAGGGATTTAGAGTTAAGGATATTTTTTGATGTGTTTCCAGAGCTGAGGCCGATTAAAGCCGTATATCTCTCAAAACAGACATAAGTGTTATTTTCTGTTTAAATGATTTCCCTCCAATTTAAATCATTTCATTTGTCCTTTTATGATTTTACTTATTCACATGAATAACGGCTATAACAGCACAGTACTCAACCATCAAATCAACTTTAGAGCTTCTACAGTACGACCACATTTCCATCAGCATGTCATGTTGCTTGCACACAAATATATTGCAGTTTGCCTTTAAATGTCCTGCACTAACAGGCCTCATCACAATATGTCTCAGTATTTTTTTTACCTTTTTAAACTTCATATCAGGGTGAATTATTTTGAAAGCAATGCTTTTGTTTTGAAAGGGTTGTATTATCTTTCCTGGTGGCGCATGACTTCCATTATATACATCTAATATAAAAATCAACCAGCACATTCTTGAAACAGTCTGTGTTCATTTGTAAAGTTACATCCTTTTTCTATAACATAAAGTGCATAACCATGTAATAATAATATTACTTTAACAAAAAAAAATAACCAAAACTTTTTATTTTTGATCAATCTAAGCACAAATTTCACAAGCCTGTTAAATCCCTTTGAAACATACAGAAATGAATGGAAGCCAGTGGCTGCCTGGCTGCATATAGCACACAAAAAATGAAAAATTTAAACTGCATTCACTCCAAAACAGTCATCAAAAATGTTCAGTATACATAATTTGTAGCTTAATGTTGCAGGCACACTGTTACGCTCCTTCAGTGCATTTGCAGTAAAGGCTCTTGGAGAAACTTGGATACAAACATTTCACTGTCAGATTCTGTCTGACAACATTTGCTGACTTGAGGTCGGACTGGCAGGGCCTTTTGGGCTGAGAGGGACATTCTTCGTCTTATCTAAATGTGCAGTGGAGGGCTCGTTCCACCAGGCACTGGAATCTGTCTTAGATGTCTTAGGTTACAGCGAATTTAGCCGTAACCTGACAGTAAACACATTTAATGAAGACTGGTGGACGATGGTTCAACAATATAATTTCAGAAGCAGAAACTGTAGAAAAGGACTCCGAGAGCCCGAACAAATCTGAACTCGTGTCAAACAAAACACACTATTTTAATGTCACATGACTGACTCGTGTTGTGAAATGAAAATCTGAATTCTCTAGTGTCACAGCTGTGTAATGACAGTTTGATGACAGAGAAACACCCCCCTGATGCCCCCCCAGAGGGCTTAAAGTATCAGTCTACCCCTGGAGGAGAACAGGGCTCTTGGGTTTCACAACAGCCCCCAAGTGGGCAGGACCACCACATCTCTGGCATCCGCCGCTCTCCGAGACAAAAACCCCCCCATCGGCGTGCGTACAGTCAAAACACACCCTCCAGACATGTGCAAGTGAAAAGATAGAAGGAGAGTAAATAGACAGACATGCATTTCCTGCCAGGGAGCCACTCTGCAGCTCTGACTATTTGTTTTGACATTCATTAGCTTATCATTTCCAGGCGCGGAACCTCCAGTCCTTCAAGAGGATCACTGCCTCTGGTAGGACAGCGTTTAAGGACGGACGCCTCAGCTCTCCAAACACACAGAAAAGGCCACTTTAATTCACAACCGAATATAAAGAGAATATTGATCTAATTGCAACACCAGTGTGTGGAAAGCAGGATTTAAATATAGTCTCAACACTGGGAAATTGCACTTTGTTAAATTTAATTCTAAGATAGCATCATAGAAGTGTTAGCTCTGTATTTTTGTCAAGAGATCTACAACAGTTTGGCATCCTAAGAAACGTGAATGCACAGGTACTAAAGGTCCTGGTTCTTATTTCCTGCAAGAATTTGCATGTGAAGTGCAGCATTTGTGAAAGGTTTGTGATTTCGTTCCATGTGGTTTGGTGCCGGTTGGCTGCAATCACATTCAGGCAGTGACACTTGAGCAGAATCAACATAATGGAAGTGCCTGGAGATATTTGGGCTGGTCCAGGTCCTCTTGGTCTTACTTCATTTTAAGGAGAGGCAGCTCGAGTTTTCAGCTCAGTTTAGAAAGAACAGCTGCAGGCGGATTCAGTGCGGGCGATAAAATAGCATTATAAACAAAAATAAAGAAAGTCTTCTTCATGGAAGGAAGAACTAGCCTTGTGAGACTGAAGTCTAATGGTTTCAATCTTCGGTCATTCCACTTGCTTTTTATTTTTGTCATGAAAATAAAACAACACAGGTTATTATTGGAGTTATGTTGCATCCAGAGGAAGTACAAGATACGCTTCCCTGGAGTGCATGAAAATTCCTCATTCTGTGTGTGGATAAGTATCAGAAAAGTGAAAAATATGGATGTTGGGAAAAGGGCAGCAACAAAGGTGACACGTCTATAGAAGAGTTTGTGTTTTACTTGAACACTTTGTCCCTCTTCTTGCCACCTCCCCAGCCTCCGCTCAGCTGGATGGGGTTGTCTCTGAAGGAGATGCGCTTTTTTTCCGACGGAGCAGACGTGACTCGCTTAGGAGGTGGAACATCATCTCCTGGAGATAACGGAGGAAAATGTGTTAACGTCTCAAGTGTAGTTCAAGTATTGTGAAATAAATCCATCGCTGACGTCAAATGGGAATTTATATCATTGGTTTTTTAAATAATGTAATGCTATTGTCGTGTCTTGCATTTTGTAGTCAAGTGTCAATCATGATTTCACTTGATACTTACTGAGCAGCCCTTGATAATATGGGTTATCAATAATCAATGTCATAAACCAGGTTTCTAGAGGAAAAATCACATGTCTCTCAAAACAAACTGTAGCTGCAGCTGCTTTAAAAAACAGTTCAAGGTTGACTCTTAATTGTTTTACAAAGTGATCATAAGTAGCTTCTTATACTGATTCTTTTTACTATCCGCCACAATTTAACTTTAGTTTGAAAACACTTAAAAACAACCATTTTAAGTCTCACTTGAATGTGATCAGGTAAGTTTTGTTCGCTCCGTCCTGCAGGAGCACTGTGTGCTTTATCAGAGGCCCTTCTATTTCACCTGGGGATCAGCACAAAGCTTTTCAAACACACAGAACAAAGGCAGCGCTTCTACCGGGCATGATGCATTCCACGTGTAGAGCCCAGGCCTGCGGTCTCCACGGCCGCCCCACACAGGGAGCCTAACAGCAGGGAGGGCTCTGGAGGAGGCAGGGGGCCCGGGACGCATCGCAGGTACTGACCCAGCTCCAAATGTCTGCACAGCTGGCACACTGTATAGAATAACCGTCCACTCACAAAGTCACACCGAATCTGAGTTTTTGATTTAAGTCACGTCAGACGTACAACGCTGACTTTCCTCTCCTCGTGGTTTGTGTAAAGTAGTTTAAAGATAAACCCTCCACGATTTTTCTGTGTTTATTTTTAGAAATTTCAGGCCAGCCTTAGAGGCTGTATTTAGTTTATTAAAGACTTTTGTCCAGTCATCTGTTCTAAATCAAAAACAGGATGCGAAACTTGACGCACATGTTGCTAATTTCAATGCTCGTTGTGCAGTCATGCTATTAAATGTACAGAGATAAACAAATGGCCGTGCATTTGACCCAACCGCTGTGACCAAACAAATTGTTTTCGATCATTTTACTCCTATTAGAGCTGAACAGCGGACAGAATCAGAGGAGCAGATATGCAACTTTAGTGGTTTCCTCTGCATGTGAAATGAAAATATTTTGTGAGCCTGGAAACGCATTTTATGGCACCGTCCCAGTGAGCGGTGGGTATCGCATTGCAATAGATTATAGAGTAGGTTATAGAGTATTTATGTAGACTTTACTGCTATGGCATACTAAGTGAACCCTCTCACTTTAAACCTTCACTTTGATGTATGTGTGCCACTTCAGAGGAAAATGTATACACAACTTTTTTCTTAAATAAAGTTTGTTGTCTGTTTTCTTAAGTCTCACTCTTTAACTGACTGATGAGTGCAGACCATAAAAAGATTTTTATAGATTTTTCTAGTAGCTGCATATTCACTTTCCTGATCCTCTGATTTCACCCCAGTAACCCATTTCCTCTGATGATGCAGCACAGAGACATTAGGTATCCTTTCCAAGTTTGGGAATTAATCTAATTGGCTTTTTGAGAAATGCTTTTGCCTTGCACATACAATCATATTTCAATTTGCACTGGACAGTTTTGATAAGTGGTGTTTTTTTATCGGCGCAGACAAGGAGGCTTTCTTTTCCCCAGTCCTACTCTCGAGGACAACAACAACAACAACAACAACGGTCTGCTTGCTTGGCACAACGACACTCGCTCCTGCTGCTGCTGCTGCACCTCGTGGATATCATTTGAAATCATCATCAGAATCCAATTTGGCTTCGTTAACGGGGGACAGGGCTCTCCTTCACTTGGATTCCTGGGCTTGTTTAATGTGGTCATCTGCTCTCAGCCTGTCAGTAGTATCTTTGTCATTCAAACTCCTGAGCCCTGCTTCCCCTGACAGAAGGGCCAGTCATTCTTCACTGAAAGGACTGACTTTTTTTTTTTCCTCCTTTCTGCCCGCTTCCTGTTAGAGGAGAAATTCACGGCACTCTGTCCCCGACCCGACCTTGCGGCTCCCCCCCCCTCCCCTCCCCTCCTGAAACAGCCAACCGGTGGACTCAGTCTGAGCTGAATAAGCAGCAGCCTTTATCCCCGGCTCTGTGCACTCAGGTCTGTGTGAGCCGAGCCCGTGGGTGCAAGTGTGCAAACACAGAAACATCTGTACACACATGTGCTGAATGCACAGGTATACACACAGCCATGTGCTGACACAGATATGCATTTAATCACTATCTTTGTCTTCTTAGGTTTAAGCCTGAAACTGCTGGACAAAGTTGGTATAATGTTTCTAATTACTGTTGATTTAATGGACTAAATTTATATTTTTATTGTGTGTAGTTTCTGTTGTTACTTTTTTCTGTCAAAACAATAAATATCAGGTCAACTATGTAATAAGCGGCAAAAGTAACACATTTAAATAGCATATACTACAATATATCAGTCCCTCCAGGAATTCGCGATGTTGCGATCGCAACAATTAACGCAAATTCAACCAATCTACATGAATTCTGCGCGACCTTGCAATTTTGTCCAATCACCGTCACTTTTCCGCAATTTTGTCCAGCCTCCTGTGAGTTCCACCAATCATAGCAGTCCCCAGCGCAAACGTGATGCACGTACGTCACCCAATTCACTTCCTTGTTTATGGTTTGAAGATGCAGACATGTGTGATAGTAATGTCTCTCACT
>JAPZDY010000023.1:24131337-24143074 GCA_029783645.1 Ctenochaetus hawaiiensis
TTGTTGAAAAGTTTACATAATACACCTGCAGTTTACACTGTTATCATACTCAGACCCATTTTTTCATGTTAGAAATCAAGTATCAGCCAAAGATTTCTTAGCGTGACAAAAAAAATTAACTGCTATTTGACGAAATGCAAAAGGTAAGTTTGTCCATCATTGTGTAAGTTTGAAAATTCATCAGTATTAAGTTGATCTGTGGCTGCAAAGCAATAAATCAGACTTAAGAGGGAAAAAAACTGACTCCTTCACAACTTTTCTACAAACAAATTACCAAAGCGATCCACCCCAAAAAAGATAAAGTGGAACAAAAAAACATCCCAGAGTTAAAGGTACGATTTGTTCTGTTTTTTTTAAAGCTGTAACATGAAGTGACAAGCAAACATATTGTATTACTCCAAGTATTTCACGCTTATGGCAGCCTTGGACTTGGACCAGAAAGAGAGACCAGTCACTTCGCCGCCTGTTGCTTCAGCGTCCCTTTGACTGCTGGATGACCGCGAGCGTTGCGCTCTCTGGATGTGAGGCCTTGACCCTGCAGGATGGGGGTGGGCGCGGGGGGTGGGGTGCAGAGGAAAGATGGAGACAGGCCCTCATGATAAAAGCCGACTTCCCCCCCTTCCTCCCTCCTGCTCCCCCTTCAGCTCTTCCCTCCCTTTTAAGTCTGGCCGTGGACGTCGCATTGCCAAATCATCTCTGCACCTCAGGCCAGGGCAGGAGGAGGCCACGGCAGAGAGAGATGCAGGGAGAAATTCACATCCTCTGAGATTATCAAACTAAAATCAATCTGTTGACTCTTCTGAAGGTTGTTTTACCATCCAAAACAAAAGGAGTAAAGTCTTAAGGAAGGAAAGAGTGGTGAATGTGATAAGTTAGAACCTGTTTGTTTTGAGAAACAACTTTTACAGAGAACTTGACAGGTACGAGGTTGAGTTTTTTTAAAAAATGTGGAACAAGTAAAGTATCTTATATTTATCCAAGGGTATGGTCTGCATTTTAAGAGAATTTCTACTTTAATACAATCAGACTCTCCATATAAAAAGTTGACCAAATCATAAAAATACATACAATGAAGTTGTCATGACTGAATTTCAGAGAAAAAAGGTAACATGAACAGGTGTTTCTACAGGGTCACCAATCTCAAAGCACATCTCAAATCCTACCTTTTCTAACTTTTCTGTAGTTATGTGCCTGCCTTTTCTCCGCCTCCACTGAACCCAGCTGGTAACTGCAGTTTTGGATGGCAGCGAGTCGTAGGGAGGGTTCTGGGAAAGCAAGAGAGAGCAGGTCAAAGAAGGACAAGGTAGGCCGAAAACCAGAAGCAGAAAACCAGAACCAAACATTCGGAAAATATTAGAGCAGCCCTCTGGTTCCAGTGAGGCAGATGACATGAGGAGTTAGTGCAGACAAAGACCTGAGTGCTGGTGGAGCAGGATGACAAGAGCTCTGCTATTGAAATCATGCATTTGCAATTCTGATCAAAGAGCAGCCTCCCTCTACATGACCATGGCATGATAGCCGTGGCAGGACTACTGTTTTCTTGGAACGGAGCAGAGGTGAGGTCACTTTCTTCTGCAGCCGCCCCTCAAACAGTACAATGAATCGTAATTAAAATCATCATGAGAGGACTTGACAAGAAGTTTCTTGGCGTTTTTCATTTCCTTTGCAGGCTCTCCAGTAAGGCCCAATAAAGGGCGACAGGCCCTGGCCTCTGCTGTCTGTTATGGCTCGTTAACGTACTCGAGGTGGAAAGGTTCGTTACTATTAAAGCATGTTTGAAGAAACAGAGACAAGAATGAAAGGAGGCAATTAGTGTGGATTTTTTTTTTCCCTTTCAGAAAATTGATTTAAGTCCATAAATTTCCTCTAATGCTGCTGTGGGAGATGTTTCAGAAAGAAACCATAACCATCCACCTACATTATCTTCATATTTCTTCATTTTGCTAAAAAATAATGTCTTAAATCTACCTTTTTTAATCAAAAATACAACAAAAATCAGCAAAGACGGCAGAAAAGTTGCACATTCAAATAATACAAAGCTTGAATTTTTAATGACCTATAGAATTCTGCACTAACCCACCTCTTCGTCTGCACTGCTGTTGCTCCTTTGACTTCATATTCTGGGCCCTCCTGAGCATCAGAAGAGCTGTGCGACGGTTAGTGAAACCCCTGGAGAAAACAAGGATGAAAGTGTCTTAGTGAAAATCCCACATCATCAATCAAACACGCACACAGATGGAGATAAAAACCATCAGCAACCTGGCTGTTACTATGATAACATAATGAGTTACCATTCCTCCAGAATCTCTTCTGATCTTTCAGAGAGACCACCGACCACTGAGGCAGGATATTTGCTTCTGAAATCACAGGCAGATTAAAACATGCAGAACTCAAGCATTAACATGTTATTATTACTTTATAGACAGATGTTTGGCTGTGGTTTGTTCTACCTGTTGAGGCTCACTGGGGAAACTTTCTGTCCAGAAGAGTCCACCTGAACTTCAGCCACCCAGGCCTGCTTTGACCCCCATGCAGGCGGTGGTTGGAGTAAGTACTGAGGAGGTTCAGGAAAAAGCCCAGGAGGCTAAAATATATACATGCATGAGCGTGAGCAATAATTTGTGGCTCTTATCACTTAATTAAAGTAGATTTTAATTGCTTGCATTTTTTAATGTTTTGTATTTACTGAGGTAGAATCCTCATTTAAAGCGTGATCAGAAAACTGTGATGCTGAGTCTGGAGCTCAAAATAGAAAAATGGGCCTCTTTTTTCACACTGGGGCAAAGCTGGTTTAAGCACAGATTTTAGTGTTTTTGAAATGTGGCACAGAGCGAGAGGCTTTTTTCCTGTGTTTGCTTTAAGAACCCAAATGAACAGACTGATTCAAAATCCTACAGACAGGTTTGGTGGATGTCTCACATATTTTTTTATTAAACTAAAATAAATAATTTAGACATTTTTTTAAAGCAACTTTCTGCTTCAGTTAATCATTAAAGAAATGAATCCGACTGCTGTCTATTGAATTGGATGTGAATCAGACAGTCGGTGTGCTTTGTGATGCACCAGCAGGCACCAGAGTGTGACGTACGACAGCTTAGCTAATTTAATTAATGATGGAAGGTAAACTACGCTCACTCCAGCTGCCAGTGTTTGGCACCTATTAAATGTAAGCCTTTGTTGGGTCTTCATCTTATATCATTGAATCACTTCCTCCACTTGGCAGCAGCTCTTGTTATACCAGGAGAAAAGGCATTTATAATATTAGTAGCCAATTTAACGTCATCATGTCGTTGAGGGCTACTTGTATTACCATAAATTCAGTGATTAGGAGCCTGAACCTCCCAGAAAACTGTCAGTTTCCTGCTGTGTGTAGTTAAACTGGCAGCGCCGGTCTGTGCATCCCTCAGCCTTCATGAAACTGACGACCCGCTGCACCACAGCAAATTTAAAGGGCGTAAGAGGAGCTAATATGATTAGCCATGACTGAAGTTGGCTGCGACACACCTTCTTATTACCAATTCTGCTACTTTACTGCTGCCCAACACCTACATGTGCTCCCAGTACACAGGATATAAACCTAAATGTTTAGCTGTATCTGGAGTGATAAAAATAGATCCCACAGAGTTTGAGCTCTGTCTGGACAACATATAGTCATCAGTATCCCTCAGGAAAATGAAATATAATGTAGACAGTCATGTCCAGTCCAATTTAGGCCAAGGACATGTTTTCTTTTGGGGTATTTGGCTGAAGCTCTTAACCAGAGTGCGTTTTCACACTCTAGGAATGCTCCTATGTAAGTCAAACTAACAGCTTAATTACTCTCCAGACCCTTTTTTTCTCTCTGTAAATTGTTCATTCCTGCCTTTGATGTGTACCTCAGTGTCAACACATTAAGGCAGCACAACAGCAGCTGCTGCACATCAGCTGGCCTAAACCCACCACCATGATGTACAGCACTGAGCACGCTCCAAAGAAAAGATCCAACGAGAGGTAAATGAAGGAAAAAAAAAAAAACAGGACGACAGTCCGCCAGCGTGAAAAATGACATCTGCTGGTGCAGAGCCCCCTTCAGCCCTCCAGGAAATAATTTTGTTTTTCAAGGGAATAAATTCAAAGATCAATCAGAGAGAGTGAGACAAATCCTGGAGGGGGTGATAACCAAGATGAGAGAGGGACAGAGTAAGAAAATAACTCTTGGGCTGGTAATTCTCCGGTCACTTTCAGTATATTACCTGCCCATCAGGTTTTTAAGAATGAAACAGAAGGTCCTGGGTCAGTTGCTTTACCTTTACAGACTGTGGCTGCTCCAACACAGAGTTTCGTCTGGAAGGTAAGTCCTCAGGAAGTGGTACTATCCAGTGTTTATCCAGTGCTGCCTTTGAAAATAAAAAAACAACTTGTATACTATTTAATAGTTACAAAACATGAGTTATTATAATGTACATAATAGTGGAGGGAGCTGTGCGTGATGGGTGATGGTGCAGGTTAGTGTCTGTTTTTAATGCATGTTTCTTGATTTTTGTGTATGCGCTCAAATTTAGCAGTCTGCAAGTTCATGTGTAAACTTGTTTTATGTCTTAAATACACAGCATTTGTGCATGTTTCTGTCTCCATGTGTGTATCTTTGTAGACTTGCATAAGTGCACTAGAGTGTTTGTTAGAAATGTACACTGAAGGTTGACATTTTTGCATTCCTGTACCATCAGCTATGCAGGTTTGTGTGTTTGATAGGGCGTTGGGGGGGGTGGGGAGCGACTGAGCTGTGGAGGGGGAAGATCACATGAACTTGTGTGCATACCTCATCTAAGACAAATCCATCCATGTCCACCTCCTCGAAGGTGTCATCCTCTCCGGTGTCCG
This sequence comes from Ctenochaetus hawaiiensis, assembly GCA_029783645.1. NCBI lineage: Eukaryota > Metazoa > Chordata > Actinopteri > Acanthuriformes > Acanthuridae > Ctenochaetus > Ctenochaetus hawaiiensis. The sequence continues at coordinate 24,136,198 of JAPZDY010000023.1, forward strand.
AGCATGTGACAGCAGCCAGAGCAGATGCGAGCCTCTTCCTCAGAGCAAAGCCCCTCCAAAACGCCTTGAGGTACCCAAAGAAGAAAATGGTACAGTAGAAAGACCCTCTATGAATCACAAGGGCAACGTAAATATTGTGGGTTATCCCATTAGGGAGATAAAACATGTTAACCTCTCTTTTAATTGCTGAGTGTTCTGCTGTCTGAACTCTGCGTGACTCCGGGCTGTTCGGAGACAAATGGAGCACCAGCGTGCCTCTAAATCCTTCAATTCCCAGTGGACTTGAGGGGGGGGGGGCACACTTCACTTCAAGTTGAGCCGAGCAGGAATCCTAGAACTCTTACTACCGCACTTCTTCGGAATCTGATTAATCACTCTGTAACCCCCTCCCCCTCTCAAACACGCACCACCCTCCACCTCCTACCTTAGAGAGCCCTAAAAGACTCATCAAACACTTTTGCGCTGAAAAGGGATTTGGGAGTAAGTGGTGAGTAGCATGTTTTTTCAGAACAGCAGCGTGCACCTATAGGCGGAGGATTAGCCGAATAAGCCTCCACGGCACGTATGAGGCCTGATGATGGATGTGCAGGGGTGAAAATGTTCATCCTCAGATGTCCCCTGTGTGAAAGTGACCCCAGCCTTCAGCCACAATACTGGAAAATTGAAGTTGCAGCATCAGTGTACTTAATTACACGCTGACAGGCTAACAAACATTCTGCAGTTGCTGCTACGCTAGGCTGCTACATTTTGAAGGTGTTTAAACTTGCAGGCACATCAGCAATTATAAATAAGTAAAGTAACAGAAACAAAGTTATCCGCCAGCAAATTTGGTAATTTACAAAACTGTTCGAGTCAGTTATGTTGCAAAAAATAAATAACAATATTATCCTGATATCAACAGGAAATTTTAAAGGAAAAAAGTCAGTCACATCACTACGTCATTCTGCACAGTGAAGACTCCAACAGCAGGAACAAGAATAAACATGTTTTTGAGTGGAGGAGGACTATGTGCTGAATACCTTTGACTATTTTCTGACATGTCTTCAATTGAATAATCAATCAATATACCAAAAAAAGAACTGACCAGATATTTGATATTGACACTATTTGTTGGTTGCTGGTCTAATGTAGAAGTTTCCTGATTTCAGTGCATCCATTAACAATGTGATCAAATGGTTGGGCTGAATCAAGTAGTTATCGTTACTGCAGTTACTAAAGGAAAATCAAATAGGTTGATTGATCACATTCAGGTCAAATGTTATAGTTTCTTAAATACTGTACAAGCTCAGGAAAGAGGGCAGTCAAAAACCTCCCACTGCAGTGTGGAGGAGGGAAAAATGATCAGTGTGAATCTTTAAAACCGATCAAACTCAGGGTTCATTCACACAAACTGTCCTGATACAGAAAGCAGTGAGCAGTCACTTCTGGCTTCTCCTGCTCTGTGGGTGGGCACATCGTCAACATACTCTGATTGGAAGGTTGTTTATGACGTAGCTGCTGCTATACATTAAGAAGATGTTCACTTTCTGCTCCACACGCAACAAAACATTATCCCTTAAAAGCAGCATCAGAGGGAATGTTGCAAAAATGAGCAAATTACTAAAAATTCTGGTGGATTTCAGAGATATCCCTTCAACCTTTGACCCAACCTTCTGTACAGTTTCACTCACAAAAAGGTTGGAATGACAAAATTCCAACCGTTTTACCTGGATAACAGTTGCTGCATAAGCTTGGCCAACCACGCTCCCATTAATATAAGAAGGTCCTGACTCTGGCTTTCCTCCATCTCCTCCTCCTCCTCCTCCTCCTCCTCCTCCTCTCTCAGCTGTGGAAGGGCTGCTGATCTTCCCACATTTCTGTCTGTATTTCCTCCACAGCTGCTGAATCACCACTGCTGCTGCTGCTGTGCTGCTCCAGGAAAAAGACGCACAAACACGCACAAAATCCACATGTACAAAGTGAGGGATATACATGATGTCACAGCATCTTCATCTATCAAAACATGAATTTATTTCTGAGCGGACATCTGGAGAGCACGACTCTGGGGAGTTTAAGCCTGTCCAGAGCCACCCTTCAGAGGAAAGATTAATTGTCCTCCTAAAGATAGAGCAGTGTTAATGATGAAGCTGTGTGTTAAAATGAGTAAGATGTTCAACATCTTCTGCTATAAATCACATAAAGGAGGCTCCAATGATGACAAATGCTCTGCAACAGAAACTAATAAAATGCTGAGCTGCTTTTAAAAGAGTGATATAAAAACAGTGTTTGCTTTGAGCCAGCAGTGTCCACGCGTGTGCCATTAGAGACACTGGAGGCTTTCACTACAAACACTAAATCAGTTGATCTCACTAAGGACAGCATACAAGTGGCACACTCAGAAAAATAAGTGAATTACTTTTGGAGGTCCAGGTTTTGATGGTTGAAGGCAGGTGCCATTTCAAGACTGGAGGAAAAGGTTTTTCTTTTTGTTTCCAAGGAGTGAACGCTGCTCTTGCTAACTGTTGGCCCTGTCTTTGGATCTGCTGTAACAGTGTCAAATGTGTCGGGACGATTTTCTCCTGCTGACTTCTCCTCAGAAATCCAGTCGTTGCATCTGATATTGTCCCTTTTTAACAGAACTGGTGAAACTTTTCCAGTGGACTCAATTTCTGGGAACTCAGTGTGCCTCTCAGCGTTGGTACTCTCCCTCTCAAGTGTTTCCTCGGGTATTATTTGATCTGCAGTTATGCGTTTGTCGGCCACTGTGGTGTCTCCATATTCATGTGCAAATCTCTGCTCCTCAGCCAGCTGCAGAGCCTCAGTGAAGTGTCGGCAGGAGGTTTTCACAGCATCCAAGGAAGACGAGGCTTCACTGTAGACAAATGGACACAAAAACACACCATTTTAAGGATGGATGCTGACACTTATTAGACTATCTGCATGTACTGTGGATTAGCAAAGAGCCTGGGGAAAAAAAAACACCCACGCAATCACACATGTAGGGAAATTTGAGTCATATACCAACTTCAAGTCCTCATTAAGAAAAAAGTGGATTTATGTAATGATTTAAAGGTGCTGGATGTATTTTCCTCCCACTGATCAAATGCCAAAAGTTTAGTGTACAATTCTGTCAATGCTGAATTGATAGAGGAGTCAAAATCTATCAGGAGAAGAAGTTTTTTTCAGCTCAAAAGCTTTTATTCAATTTACAGATGTTAGTTTTGACCCACTTCTGAGTCAACAGGTGCTGTGGGGTTAACCCCAACCCTAAGCCTTGTTCTGACACTTGTAAATCAATCAAGATGAGTGAAGCAAGTCATTAATCACATGAGAGCTTTGGATTATCACATCTAGAAAACATCCCACATAAACCCTGTATGAGATTCTTCTTAGTGACCATTACAACCACACACACAGAGTAAACATTTGTTTAAAAAATACCAGTGGTGAAACATAATCATTTAAACAAACACCATCGAATCGGTTTCAGTCTGCAGTTCACATGAGGTTCAGAGTAATTTAACGTACATCACAATTTTACGTAAATTTATTTGAAAAGTTTAAATCAGAACATTAAACTTCTTTAAAACTTCAGTTCAGATTCATCTGACACTGAGCTCTTTTTGACCGGTTCATCTGAGGTGAGGTAAATGAGTGTGAATTGTGTGTGTGTGTGTGTGTGTCTAATACCATATAATGTCTCTTTCATTGAGGGGATAACCTGACTACAAAGCCACCTCAATGGAAACTATTAGCAGTGCTTGGCTCTGCTCCCCTCCCTGTCTTCACCCTGAGGGGCAGAGAAGCTTCAGTACCCAGCCAGTCTGGAGGGCCAGTAGCCTTAGGTAGTTCAGCTTCTTCTCTACAAAGACTTAGCTCTTCAGTCTCAGTGGGACGAGAGCGAGAGGAGTCGGGAGGTCCTATGGGATTGTGACCCCGCCGACCCCAGCCCCCTGTACCTGCTGGTTCACTCCAGGGTCACCGTCAACATGGATAACCCTGATATATGGCTGAAACCGCAGTATTTAAATCTGTTTGACAGGAAAATAATAACTACAAGACACACATTAGGCATTACAACCCTGCATTTATCTGTAACTATGCGTGTGGATGCCACAATCCCCAGTGGTTTACTTGTCTTTTCAATTTTATTTCAGGATGAAGACGTCAGAGCAGCAATAACTCGTAAGAGCAGCAAGAAACTGGAGACCAGCTAAGGTCAAGAAAAAGCTTGTACCATTTCTATTGAATTTGGTGTGTTTTTTACTGCAGATCAGATCTGTTTCTACAGCAGTGGCTATACACATGTAGTTACCACAACCTCAGATTGGTCAGACTGAACTACTAACAATAAAAAAGTACTAAAAGTATCAAAAATTTAAGTACACATTAGGCAGCAGAACAGTTCTTGTCATTGTCACGCCTTGATATTATTTAATGTATAATTTTAGTTACTCTGAAGAGAACATTAAAGGTTTGTTCAGTTCTACAGAATTAACCTTCCAGCTTGTCTCTGAGGGGCCGTTGCTCTCTTCTGTCGCAGGGATGTATGCAATGGAGTACAAAACAAAACCAGGAGAAGAAAAATATGAAGCAGCAAGACTTTTTTTTCCATAAAAATAACAGTTTAATTGATTTGTATGGATTTAATTCTAAAACAAAATCACTTTAGGATGCAGAAATATTAGCTTTATCTTTTGTGATTCCAACCTTTGCTTTTCTTAACTGTTTTAACTGCATGTAGTAAGAGATTTTAGTTGCTATGTCAGTTATAAAAAGGTCACAACAGAAGCATTTTGTAAAGAACAGAGGATTCAGCATCTACTCTGCACCCCGTAGAGAAAAGTTGTGAAACCATAAACCTGATGAGCCCCATGGTTTCCCACCTTACAGTCACTCAGTGGACTGACGTGTGGCACCCTCCTCACCTCCTCTAAACCCCAGTCAGACACAAGGTCAGGCCAGGGGTTAAATGGCTGTGTTGGTCCTTGCAAAGCCCCCAGAATGGCTCATTGTCCGGAGGCCAGAGGGGTAGAGGGCACACAGTGAGGGGTGAAGCAGAGGGAGCGCCACGCTAACCCTCAAGCCATAGGAGTCCTCGGAGTGACCCGTGCGGGGAGCCGCGGCCACGTTTCATCTTTTGTGCAGTTTAATTTAAAAAGGGGTCATGAAGATAAGCAGAAAGTTGACCACTGTTTTAAGTGTTGGTGGTCTGTCTTGCAGAGGAGTGTCAGTGTGTGCAGGAGCTCGTGACATCGAAGGACTTGTGAAAATAGATGGACGTTGTCTTTAGGCTCACTACGCCCTACGTATGAGACATAACAAGAGGATAGCTGACATTCCTGACTGCCTCATGTCCGTCTGTCTGACAGGCTGATCAACACAAGATTAAACGTGGAATATGACCTCTTGTAAACAGGTTTTAGATTATCGATATTTTCTTATCTTGTTCTGTTTCACTCTTGTTTGCCATTTGATTCTGTTTTTATTTTCAAGGATGAAAAACCCTTTTAGGGTTTCACCTTCCACTGCAGGTTTTCACCACTTTTTCTTCTCTCTTTTTCTTCTTCTCCCTCCATAAGAGTTAATCACCCTCATTCACAGATTTTTTTCTGTGATGAATCTATTACAGCTCTATAAAGAATTGACAGCACATTTTCAGGTCAGACACCTTATCAGCAACTTTCTCTGATCGCTTGTGAAGACCTGTGCTCACTTACAGCAGACACACAGCACACTGACAGTAAATCTCCACAACAGTCCATCATTTGTCTCCTACCTGAGCTCCCTGCTGTGCTGCTGCTGTAAATCATGAATTTGCTGGAGCTGAGCCCGACAGAATGTTGGGAAGCTGCCTGAGGCCAAGCTGACCGGTTGAGCAGCAGGTGGCGATAGAGAAGAGTCTGTCTCCTGGTTATCAATGGCCCTCAGGCCAGGCACTGCTCTCTGAAGAGCGGATCTGAACAGAAGAGAAAACTGGATCAAATATCAGTGGTCACAAAGGTCATGTTTTAATGACTCTAATTCTTCAGTTTCTATAATATCAACAAAAAATTTCCGCCAACAATTATATTTTAATATATTTCTTCCATTTGTTCTTACCAACACACAAGGCCAATGAGTTTGTTACCAACACATTAATTAAAAAAATCATCAAAATGAAAAATAAAACCATAATATGAGTTATCATATTGGCAGCAGCACTGAACAAAACCACTTTTTCAACTCCAAAATTTAGGTGAAACAAGAATTAAAGTTTCTAATGTACATTAGCTTCAAGCTCTTTACATTTCAGTCTTTTTGAGTAACTACATTATAGCTGCTATTGTTCTACATAACAGCACAGCATCTGAATGAATGCACGCTCAGTGAATACAAACAACTCGGTGAGACCGACAGTTTGTATAAACAACACTATATTCAAAGACGACGAAGGCCTTTGAAAGTGACACGCACGAAACTGGAAAAAGAGGCTCAAATTTCAGATGCATGAGAAAATCTCAAAACGAGAGCGGAGTTAGAGAGAGGAGCTCCGTCAGGTCTAAGAATTAAGACATAAAGTTGTTTTAGTACTGGAGGGTTGGAGCGTGAGAAGACGGTTTCGGGCCCCACTGAGGCCAATCATCTCACACGCTGCTGTGTGCGCAACACAGTAAACTGCCCAGTTTGTACTCTGCACTAACCAACCTATGTACAGTGATTTAGTGAATTCGCTTTATGTCGTTTCCACTGGCATAAATGATGCAAACAGCATTGTGGCATTATAATCTGAATATGTTTTAGATCAGTTATGGCTGTTAACTGCATATTGTTTTCTAAAAGCGCTTATGCAGTCACTTTAGATAAAAACTCCACCGAACGACACATGTTAGGTAGGATCGGCCCTCGAAGTGAAGGG
>JAPZDY010000023.1:24180445-24193112 GCA_029783645.1 Ctenochaetus hawaiiensis
CAACAGCCGACTGTGCAGCTCTACTGGGCTTTTTAGCTTCTTCTACCTGATTAGTTTGGTTTGTATTATACAATTAATGTTTAGTGCTAAAGCTCGGATAATCCCACTGCATGCAACCTGCCTGTTCACCGGGGACAAAGTGTGAGGGTAAAAAGTGGAATATTCAGCAGCTAAAGATGCAGATATACATCTCAAGAGTTGGCAGAGACAAAAAAGACCTAAAAAGAAAAGAAACTGAACTTTATTTGATAGATTGAAATATAACTGCAGTGTGGTGCTCATGTTCCTCTGTGTCTTTTGACAGGAAAGGTTGCAGTTGTTTGCTTATTTAATGATAGCAATACTGGCTTTTGTTTAATGGGATTTTCTGCATTTGTCAGCTTGTTGTGTGGCTTTTCTGTTCCTCTTAGAAGCTTGAAGCTTTAAGTAAATCTTCCTCAGGTTACTAAACATGGGATCAAACAAAAAGTATCAGGTTCACCTTTGCAGAAAATAAGGTCAATACCCATAGACTTCTAATTAGGCAGTTGCTCCAGTTTACTGTAACGGCGTGGGGAAAAAAAACTGTCTCTGGCTAAACAAGTTTTCCCACCTTTGATCCAGATACTGTCCTGAGCTCGAGTCTTATCCCAGCAGCTGTCTGCTGGTCGATTGGCTCCACTTTGCTCTCGTCTTTAGCTTTGCTTTTGCCTCAACAGTGAGAGACAAAAAAAACAAGATGGATGTCCTCAACAACAGAGGTGCTTTAATCTTGTCCTGTGCCATCACAGCTAGACAGTCTCATTTCCTGTCTGCCACATGGCGCCTGTAAAGAAATGTCACCAATAGCCACAATCTTTCTCACAATCACTGTCAGGACTGCAGCTCTGTGTGAGGGGTTGTTTTAGTATAAAGGAACAAAGATTTGCCTAAGATATAAATGCGAGCATGTTATAAAAGAGAAATTACTCAGAATTTTTTGCAGACAGCCAAACATAGCACCGTAGCTTCTGGTTAAGTGTACAGTTTGAGCCAGATGGTCCCTCCACCAACTACCTGGTGCGCCTGGACGGCCTTCTGAGTTGGCCAGAGAAGAAATGGCCGTGAATTTTCCCTCCGAGGGGCCAACTCCAAGTGTCTTTGAAGCTTAATCAGTGCTGTGCGCCACAAAAGAATATTAATGCCCTCTCCAGCCATGTCCACAAAAGCCTTTTCCAAGGAATATCCCTACTGGGATCTGCATTTCTCTTCCATTCGTGTGTGTGGGTGGGCGTGGAGGGGATCAGGCTGTTTTGGTTACCATGGTTATACGCGCTCTTTTGGCTTGGCGTGATTGTAAAGAGTGTGGTGAAGGAAGGAGGGGTGAGCGTTACTGGCTTATGATGGAGGAGTAATGGTGAAATTCATTGAAAGATAGCTATAATAAATTTTAGATGTCAGATCGTCTGCGGGTTACAATCTCAATAATTTCATCTTCGTCATCATGGAAAAATCTTACTTTTTGAAGTCTTCTTCGTTGAAACACAACCTTTACAAGAAGCTCATACCATCTCGCATGATGCACAACCTTTAAAAATACAAAGTCCCTTTTACAGTAGAAACAAGACTGAGGTTACAAAGAAGCAGATATCTGCTTATCTCACAAAATATCAGCCTGTTTGACTTTTTGCTGACGAAAGGCGTCGACTGTGTTCTTAAACAAGAGCAAAATCCTGGGAGGGTAAACCAGAGAAGGGCTGACAAGAGCTGCAGCCTAGAAAAGTGAAATGAAAGTGAAGAAAACAAGCTATAAAACGTGTATTTGTGTGAACTTTGTGGTCAATGCACGACAGGAATCCTCCCAGTATAATTTCCTTTGAAGATAGACCTGTTCAAGGTTTCACCAACAGTACATTACCGGAGAACAAACATGTCTAAGTATTCAAAAATTCCCTCCATGTGAGGGCTGAACTCCCAAATATCTGAATGAATCCTGTTGAAGCATGAGTTATCTTCCTCTCTTAAATCAAACGTTGCACTTTCTCCCTCAGAGCAACATATGCACCACATGTAGGAGACGTAATGTCTCCGAATGACTAACTGTGCTCATGACTCAACCTGAAACATTTCCCAGAGCCTCACCCACGCCCACACCTAACACCCAACTTCTGCTGCTAGCCATTCATGCCAGCGTGTCACAGTCTAGCTGCTGAACCAGGCCTTTCAGTCTTTTGGCATCTGCTAGTTCATTGAGTTTCAAAATGGGGACCTTGGACCTCTTTGGGGCCACCAGTGGGTACCAGGAGGGGCTGAGGCAAACTGGAATGAAGCTGAGGGAAAATGGTTAAAAACAAGTTTTAAAAAAATGAAATCTAATTATTATCATTATGTGTTTATGTGTTCTAAAGTAAAATATAATGTACAGTAATAGCATGCTAAAATCTAATTCAACATACTGATCTTTCTGATAGGCTGCCAGTCAAAACGCCATCCATCACATCATAAGCTATCAGTAAGGACCTGGTACGGTTTCAGCTAGCTAGCTTGTTTGCTAGCATCTAGCAAGTTAGTGCTAACTTACACAAAAAAGGGCATGTTTTTAAATAAAAGACTTGATGAGCAGATGAACAGTCCAGCCCACAAAAGCTCGGCTACAAAATAAACACAAGTTTTACTGTAGTTTTTATTGTTTTCGTTGCTGTAGTATTGTCAGCTGTTTTTGAAGACATCATGTGATATTGTGTGGTTTTAAAAAACAATGTTACATCTTGTGATTAATAGAGATTAATTCTTTCCTTATTAGTTAAAGATTTGCCTCTAAGTGCCGTTTATTTCATGCTTTAGGGTTAGGGTTGAAAGTTTCTCATCTGCAGAGATACGATGTTACACACTCAGAGACAGGATAAGACATTATGAAATATGCTAAGCTGCACTGGTGAAGTTGACTGAATCAAAATATTTGGTTATTTTATTTTTTTATTTGCTTGCAGGTGATGTACTTCAGCTCCCTGTTTCCCTACGTTGTGTTGCTTTGCTTCCTGGTTCGAGCTCTGCTCCTCAAGGGCTCCTTGGACGGGATCCGACACATGTTCACACCCAAGGTAATGCACGTTTTAAGCTAGCTTTCTCCAAACTGTTCAAGCACAAAATCAGAGCAAGGATGCTTTTTTGAGTCTTATGCAACCATCCAGAAAGGTGTGAAGTATTAACAGTAAGAGAAAAGGGTTTGACCAACAGTTATTTTTAGACAGAAGAAAATTTAAAAAATGCTCAAATGACATCTTCACATATCTTGTTTTGTCTGACCAAAAGTCCAAAATGTAAAAATTTGAAGATATTAGCTTTAAGATCATATATTTCAAAGACAAGCATCAGATCCTTTCATTTTAAAGTAGGACACTGAAGCTCTCTTTATTAACAGCCAGCGAATGTGAAATTGAATCCAGTCACTGTCCCTAAGAAGTGCCTGAACTTAAAAAATGACATCTGCGCTGTGATAGGTCAGCTCCTCAGCAGCAACAGGCCAATGGCGCCTCAGTCTGAGGAATCATGTCACCATGGAAACAGGAGCTGCTCAGGCTTTTAGGTAACCAACCAGCTGAAGACGCTCGTCCACAGCAGAGTCGGTCTGTCGGTGTCTGTTCAGTGTCGTCGGCTGACATCTTACGACTTCAAACGACACGTTCTGCCACCATCTTCGGTTTACCTGCAGACATCAAAGTCCTGCTGCGTGTGTGTGTGTGTGTGTGTTCTGCTTTGTTCTCAGAACAATTCGAGGACATTGTGACAAAAAAATACCATAGGGGAACTGTCAAGATACCAGCCATCATGTGGCAAGATGGTACACTGAGAGTCTGCAAAATGTAAACATTCATGTTTATGTTAATTATTCGTAATATACTGTAAGATGAAAAAAAAGAAGAAGAAGAGGAGATAAAATGGAGGTAATGGATGGTTTATGATCATGCATCCAGCAGATGCCAGCTCATCGGGATTATTGGACCAAAATTACTACTTATCAACTCTAAGTTTTAAGTTTGTTTTCCTTAAAGCAATTTTTTCTTGTAGGGAGGTAAAACAGAACAAACACAGACTTGAAGCACAAAAAAATGCATAACACATAACAAAATGAGTCATCATGTGTGGATGATTAGTCAAGTGATGAAAATGCAAATTACGCCAAGTCGCAAGTCCTCACACTCGAGAAGCGGTGACCAGCAAATGTTTGGTGTTTGAGTGACATTTTTTTGAGTTAGCACAGTTAATTGTGTTTGATTTAGTCATATAGATCATGTTACGAAACTGAGCTAAATGTGCCTGTGTTGTGTTTTCAGCTGGAGATAATGTTGGAGGCCAAAGTGTGGCGAGAGGCGGCCACACAGGTCTTCTTCGCCCTTGGCCTCGGCTTCGGTGGCGTCATCGCCTTCTCCAGCTACAACAAGAGGGACAACAATTGCCACTTCGATGCCGTCTTGGTATCTTTTATCAATTTCTTCACCTCTGTGCTGGCCACCCTGGTGGTGTTTGCCGTTCTGGGCTTCAAGGCCAACATTATGAACGGCAAATGTGTCGAACTGTGAGTACAAGCCACCTCTCACATTTAGATATTTACAAAGTGTAACTGCACTTCCTGTTGTCTGTCAAAGAGGGACAGTTCAGGTGTGAATGTAGTTCACAGCCACATTTGACATTTGACATTGGAAGAGAAGGAAAGCAGAAAACTGTTTTGTGGAAACAGTTGAGAAAAAACACATTGTCTTTATAAGATCATGAAGTATACAGATCAATTGACCAAGCAGAATTTCTCAATTAGCTCGACTCAACCTGTCAAACTTTAAATTTCTTAACATATTGAAGAACAATGTTTAGCATTTAAATCTTGTTTTTTTTTATTTTTAGCCTCCTAAAAATACACAAACAAAAAAAACTTAAAAACACTATTAAAAGGCGTGTTTATCTGCTTTTTACATAAGCTAAAATTATAAGCATGCTCTGCTAACTAGCTAACTTTCAACAATAGTAAAGCTAATGAGCATATCTTTGAATAAATTGGTTAAATATAGTTAAAAAAATAGATTTCTTTTTAAAAATGAGTCAACTGAAGACAATAAGGCAGCCAAAAGAAGTATAGTCAACCAACTCAGGGAGCTAATGTTAGCTAAATTAGTTAGCTAGATAGCTATGGCCAGTAAATTCTGGTAGGGACAGTTTTTAGTTCAGTCTATAAAATCAGTACTTGTCAGTTTGAAACTTGGAGCCGATTTTTATCCACATCTAACGAAAATTGAAGACCTGTTACTAATAAACAGACTGAGAATTTTAAGCAGTAAATCTGCCACTGTTATCATCTAAACTGCCTGTATGGCATGAGGCTTGACATGCTAAGCTAGCATCAGTAGGCTAACTAACATGAGTTGGGCTATGCAAACAGTGAATTTTCTTGACCAATATGAATTCCCAACCTTACGATGTGTCGCTATAGTTAACTCGTGTCTCTTTTTTTAGGAACACTGGGAGGATTGTGGCGTTGTTGGGGAATGGCATTGAAGAAAGCCTAATCCCCCATCACATTAACCTCACTAAGGTTAGCGAGGTCAGTGCTGAGGACTACCATCAGATGATAGAGGTCATAAAAAGGGTGAAAGAGGACGATTACCAGAAGCTGGGCTTGGACTCCTGCAGCATTGAGGACGAGCTCAACAAGGTACACGCAAAAAAAGAAAGAAAAATAAATGTCTGAGAGTTAAATGAGGAGATTTATACCCCTGTTGTGTTTAGCTTAAATATAAGGCTAGTGCTAGCATCTGGTTAGCTTAGCTAGCTATAGCATATCACAAAGACTGGAAAGGGCTAACTTGACTCTCCTCGAAGATAACAAAATGTGCCTTCCAAAGTTCATTGCAAATCACTGTAATTTTTTTTATTACATACAAAAACTTCAGTATAAAAACAGTACATTTTTGTTATAGGCTGTTTAGTGCCAACTGAAGTCTTGTCCTTTCAGTGAGCTAAACTAACCAGCTGCTAGTTATTCCTTCTTTTACTGACTGTACAGGCATTTTATATGGTATCAGTCTTTTCATTTCACTCTGAGCAAAAAAAATAGAGAATAATTCTTAAATTCATGATGTTTAAATCCTATTAAAATTCAAGACTTGCACACTTAAAGCTGCTGAGGAAAGGAAAACATAATGCTTGCTCAACTGGTGAGAGTGAAACAGAGAGTGTGCAAAAGTTAAATGAGGTAAAACAAAGTCCTCTCTTCTTCAATCCCCCCTAACAGGCTGTCCAAGGCACCGGTTTGGCCTTCATCGCCTTCACAGAGGCCATGACCCACTTCCCGGCCTCGCCCTTCTGGTCCGTCATGTTCTTCCTCATGCTGGTTAACCTCGGCCTGGGCAGCATGTTCGGCACCATCGAGGGCATCCTCACTCCGCTGATAGACACTTTCAAAGTCCGCAAGGAATTTCTTACAGGTTAGAGGGACCTTTAACATACATTTCCTTTAACTTACGGAAGCATCAGGTGAATTATCACATATACACACTTTTAAGAATGGTGACTGAAGTGCTTTGAAATACAGAACATATACTGAAACAGTAGAGAATTTTACAATTTTGGGATAAAGTGAAAGGTTGTGAGTCGTGCAGGTCCCAACAAATAATGTGGGTGTGAGATGTATGAATGCAGTAATGGTTGGAAATCTTCCAAACAATGTCTTGCTTAATACCTGGATATTTGTGAAATATGAAGCAACTGTAATAGGGAATATACTTTAAAACTTGAAAGAAGAAAAAGATGAGTTCTCGAGTAATCATGCACATATTTTTTCTGTTTATAAATTTGCAAATGAACAAAGAAACGACATTAGAGGAGATCAAACTGCCAGGTCATTTCCAGAAAAGCCTTGGCAGATGAATAGCAAGAAAAGAAGTCAAACAAACACTTAATTTTTATTACTTTTATAAGAATTGTTCAATTATGATGTTTTATTGCCAGTACAAAGTCACAAACCCACAGTGATAATGCTAGAAAATGAATTAGAGCCCCCTTAAGTGGCCAAAATTGAGCAATCCCCACAGAGGGTAGAGTAGATGAAAATATATTTCAGAAAATGATTACAGAAACGCTCCACCAGAAGCACCAACAGGTTTGATTAATGGTACCTGTGACTCAGTGGTGGCTGCACACTCCAGTGAACAGATGTGGGCCATGCTGCCGCTCATTTGACTCCAGCTGTTTTAAATGGGTTCCACTTTTCATAAACTCACCCCATTTAGCTCAGTTTGTCTCTGCTCCTTCTGCTTGAGTTTAACTGTTTGTTGGAGTGTGATAACAACAGTTTATGTCACACAGTAAAATGCACCCACACCTGCTGTATTTACTGGTCCCGAAGCTGTGTAGCAATGCAGTGACCGTCCCACTTCATCTAACACTGAATGAATCGTAAGGACAGCATGTATTTGAATGCAACTCCCAGTATGCACATAAACTAACAGCTTGCTCGTCTCCTGCAGTGGGATGCTGCCTGTTGGCCTTCTCCATTGGTCTCCTGTTTGTTCAGCGCTCAGGGAACTACTTTGTGGCTATGTTCGATGATTACTCTGCCACTTTGCCTCTGCTCATCGTGGTCGTTCTGGAGAACGTGGCAGTCGCGTGGGTCTACGGGATCGATAAGTAAGAACATTACTACATCGTCTGCATATTGTATCACCTTTAGTCAGAAGATTATATCTCGCATGTGCAGCATCTAACTTTTTAATGGAATTTAAGCCTTTAAACTTAATAGGACAACATGTTTATGAATGAAAATTGTGATGAATAAACAGGAAGCCAAGTTTTAAAATCCATTTTAATTATTTGACAAAGCCAGTTCTGCATTTTTGATAGTTTCATTTTGAAGATTCTTGTCAAAAAAAAAAATGTAAAACCTAAACTCTCTGCTCACGCATGTATATATTTAAACAGAAATTGATCACAACATAAGAACAGCTATGTTTCTTCCTTACATCGCCTTTTATGGTTACAGTCTGCACTTGAGACAGGATATGTTTACTTGTGTCTACACTGCTGAGTAGGTGTTACTGAAAACTGTGACTTTAGGTGGCAAACACATCTCTGCTAGAGGCTACTATTTTTGCAGCAGCTAAAAGTGTAGATTGTTTCACTTATATGGTTTCAAAAGAGTTGTAAAAGCCCCATATGAGCAGCATGTAAAGGCCATCAAGTTTATAAAGCGTAAATATGAAACTATTGTGAATTCTTTATCACAAACATCTGATCTCGGCCTCCTGTTGTGCCGCTCTGTTTTCACCCCCTCCTCCCTGCTTCGCCGCCACTCTCTCAGATTCTTTGAAGACCTGAAGGACATGCTGGGCTTTACGCCGTACCGTTTCTACTACTACATGTGGAAGTTCATCACGCCCATCCTGCTGCTGGTGCTCCTGTGCTCCAGCTTCATTCAGCTGATAATGACGCCGCCCAGCTACAGTGCCTGGATAGAGGAAGAGGTGAGTAAACGTCTCCGGCTCGTTTCTCCTGGGAGCCGGGATCAATGGAAGCGGAAGTTCTCACACTTCTTAAAAAGCTGGAACAAGTTAAAAGTGAATTAAAGGGTTCAAAGTAAATGAGGCATTAGCTAAAAATGGGAAGTCGGGGCGGCAAAGTTTTCACTGATAAACACATGTTCAGGCATCTTTTAACCCTCAGACAATCAACAGGATGTGTTGTCTACCACAGAGACATTCAAACCCCTGTTTGATCACATCAAGTCATTTTAAAAAGCCTCTGCAAGTGGAGCAAAGGCCAAATGGGACAAAGTGTCTCTGCATGCATCCAACATGAAGCCGACACTTCCCAGCTCACCAAAACGGCTGCTTACGTTAGTTTGTATTTCACTTTGTATAAATCTCAGGTTTCTGGTTTTAATTGTATCATTTTTCTCTATGACGGATGCGTAAAAACCTTTGCTGTTTTTTGTGTATTTTTCTAATTGTTCTAATTCCAAAAAAGTCATTGAACATTTGCAGAAGTTCAAAATTAAAGTGGCATCTTTATATTTCTTGTAAACAGTCAGGGACCCACAGAAACTTACTTTAATATAAATACAGAGAAAAGCCACAAACCCTGGTTCGGACATTTGAGAAGCTGAAACTTCTGCTAAAATAATAAAAAAACAATGATACACTTACACAGTATAACATGAGCTTCCAGGGAAAACAGCAGAGGTGCCGGTATTTTACATATATTTAATAAAACTGGCTGTTTTTTAGGCCTTTATCTACTCAATAAACTACGAGAAGCCGTGCCTCTCTACCTTTGCTGCACAATTCTTTGAGGAAAGCTGGTGTTACTGGACCAGAGTTCTTGTCGTTTAAACATTAAAATAGTAGAGAAAAGATATTAACACCAGTTAACAACCTGCTGTCTTCCTCCTGTCCTTCAGGCCAAAGAGCAGCAGTTGCGCTTTCCTACATGGGGCATCGTGGTCTGCATCTCCCTGGTGGTGATGGCCATCATGCCGATGCCCGTGGTCTTCGGCCTGCGCTACTTCAACATCATCGACGACAACACCAGCGGCCTTTCAACCGTCTCCTACAAAAAGGGCCGCATCATCAAGGAGACCGCCCGGCCGGGTGAGGATGATGACGCCAGCCTGATCCAAGGCAAGTCGCCCAGCGAGGCGCCCTCGCCGATGCCCGGCAACAGCATCTACCGCAAGCAGAGCGGCAGTGGCGGCCCTGACGCGGACACCGCGCCCAACGGCCGCTACGGTATTGGTTACTTGATGGCCGACATGCCGGACATGCCCGAGTCGGACTTATAGACTGACTGTATGTTAGGCCCTGCCCGGCCAGTCCGACTGGCCACTCCTCCCCTCCACCCCTCTGCGTGCGTTTAGTTGGCCGTGTCATTAATGTATATTTCACTTGTTCTGTATATTCTCTGTAGATATCGTAGCTGCTCTCTTATTTGTTGTCTCTGAACCTTGTATGACTGTCTACCTTAAAAAAAAAAAAGGTGTGGGAATAACATCATCCTTGTCTTAATCTCTCCCCATTTGCTTTGATGCTTCTCCCAAAATCACCTCTCGCTCCTGCTCCCAGCAGCCTTTGCTCTCTCCTCCTTGCAGATGCCACAAGAGAGAGAAGGTGTAAGCAATAAGGTGGATGCTCCACCAGGCCTACTTGAACAAGAATCTGCAAAGAGGAGTTTGCAAAGTAGCGAGTCAGGGAGTCCAGAGATCATTTTGGGGAAGCATCTGTGTTTATGGGCGATGTATATCAAGTCTGCTTCAAGTCCTGCTGTAAAAAAACAAAACATTATGTGTACATTTTGACCCCTAACTGCTGGCCAACAAGTACTGAGATTAATAGCGGTGTAGCCACTCTGTTGGTGTGACGATGCAAGACCAAACGTTGTTGTTTAAAGTTCAGGTCAACCTAGTTGAAACTGCGACAGGATGGCCTTCAAAAAGCACTCCCAATGATTGTTTGACAAAAGTGTGCCTAAGTAATTTATATTTGTTTATAGAATACATTATGGATGTTGTATATTTAAGGTATTCTGTAAATATAATATAAATATTATAAATATATTTATCTTGATAGTTTGGATATGAGAACACCATGTTTTTAAGGTTCAGAAATACATTAAATCCTTAACTCTCGTGTCTTTGTTTTTTACTAATGTGCTCTCCATGTTTGTGAGGACTAAGTCCTCCGTGTAAATAATTTTTCCATAAAATGGCTTCAAATGCAAATGTCTTTTTTCCCTGTCAAGATTAAAGGGCCAATACGGTCAATAACCTGAAACTGATGTGTGTGATTTGTTTGTCACATTGTTATCAAATGAACTGATATCAAACCACAAATACAAAATACACACATACATGTTCTGTGTACACTAATGGATGCAATGACTCTTAAAGACTGGCAAACAGAGCCAACTCAATGTGTCTTTCCTGCACTGAGAGTCTCTCCTGTAAGTGCTCTCATGCAGGGAGCTACCAATTAAAGATGGCAGGATTTTCCACAGTGTGCAATATTCATGCACAATGCAAACATCAAAAAACATGCCTCGGCACGACAAACAGCAGCCTTTGTTAACACGACATGATCACACCCCAGAAAATGGCAGAAATCATGAGTTAATCAGCTGGTAGTCCGCTTGGCCTACAGATACAATAGCCTACAGTGACCACAAGAGGGCAGCAAATTACAAGACAAATGTAAACAGACAATATTGGATTCTAACAATCTAATATTCTTCTGATATTGTTTGATATTTACCTGATATCAGACAGTATCAGCCAGAACACTGTTTGTGTTTAAACTAAAGAAGAGAAATCACTTTTACTTAAATTTTTGTCTATTTTCTGTATATTTTTTTAGCTTAAATGGGTCAAGCACTGCTAGCTTTGCTTGTTCTACCAGCATGCCACTGCATTGTATGCATGTGTACAGAGATATTTGTCTGGATGAGGTGAAGAAAATCTGTTATTTTCAAATTAAAAAGTCTGTATATCAAAAAATTACTTTCACTTTTAAAATATAAACACTTCCTCCTGTATCCTGTGCCCCATATTCTTTTAGGAAATAACGTTCTGACAAAAACACAAACAGTTAGTCATCACAGTACATAAAATAATATTTACTCACTTGTTCTGTCTGACACCATCACAAACAGTGACTTTAGGTAAAACAACATACAAACTGTGTACAAAGAGTCCTGCGCTCTGTTTGCTGATGAGGAGTGAATGAGCTCACAGGCAAACACAAACACACACACTGAGAATAAATAAACCAATATACAATTTTAGAGGCTTTTTCTTTCCTTTGGCTTTCTCTCCAGTTTCTGTTTTTGTAAATCATACATCAGGTAAACGAACATCTGTTCATTCGGCTCAGGTCTTCCTGAACATCTGCATTGCTCTCAGTGCTGATAACAACACAAATCAGACCTTCTGTGTCCCTTTTAGAGAAAATGCTCCGAACTATACAAAGATTGTCTTAATCTGGTAAAACATGGCACGTTATTCCATAAGTGCATCTTCACAAAAGATGAAAAAAAAGACACATTTTTGATTCCATAAATCAATTTTCGATTGATTCATTGCAGTGTGCGTCCCCTCCTCAGCTCCTCGTCCTCCACTCGGGGTCAGTGCACCGGAAAGTAGTAATGGCTGTCAGAAAATGAGGTAAAACATCCCCTTCAAGGTGTCCTGCTGACGCGTCGATCCGCTGGAGTGTTGATCCCTTTTTCGACAAACGTTCTGTAAAATACAAATAAAAAAGTCAAATCCACAAGTTATTATTTCTGTCACCATTATAATTACTAATTACTGCTACTGCTGGTTGAGCTGGTGAGCATGATTGATGTAACCTGTATCTGGATTTTGACCTACACGTTGATTTTCTGACACGTGTTTGAGTTTTAAACACGTAAGCTAAACATAAAACGTTTGGTTATAAGAGGAAGAAGTTTGTTTATTTTTTCAAAACACTTTAACACTCAAAATCTGCTCCATCAGGACAGTTTGGTTCTGCTTTTATCAGATTTTAATATTACTGAATCCTGACTGGTGCGCATGAGTAAATGACATGTTTTCAACTGAGCCACTGCTTACTTCACAATATTAAGTAGAGAACATAAAAAAATATATGAAGGGAAACTGAATAAAAACTTTAGATTGAATAATTGAGCCTTT
>JAPZDY010000023.1:24219928-24232481 GCA_029783645.1 Ctenochaetus hawaiiensis
TATCTGCAAGCAAAGTCCTAACGTTTGCAAACTATGCACACTTGTTAAAGCACTATTACTAACACTGGTTATAGAAACTGTAGAAAATCAGCTTGGTGACCCAGAGATAAAAGTGAGCAACACAAAGGAACTGTAAAACTCACTTGGACAAAAAAGATGTACAACTGACATTGTGTGATATAGTGTGACCTGAGATAATTACTTAATATAAGTAAACATGAATTAAAAACTAAAAATGGCATCAGTATTATTCAAACCTTGAACATCTAACAGCCAGAATGTAGAAATGTGTTAAAGAAAACTGGATGTGGTAAATTAGCTTGAATGACGCTTTAACATTTAGGCACTCAGTGCCTCACATAGCCATCTCTATCTTTACAGTGCTGTTGCTGTGATGAAGAAAGATTTGGTTGCAGCCACAATCTTTCTGCTTTCTGCATCCAGCTTGTTTGGATTTCTATCGACCGATCAGTATCATCTAAGCAGCACAAAAACCAGGATGCAGAGATGGAAATTCAGTGGCACAGAGACAACACAAGAGGAGGAAAATGCCAACAGAAAGCGTCGCTCAATAGCAGGCTTATACCCACAGTCTACATCTGATAAGTCAGACTGGAACACCCATGATGATGTTGGTATTATAGTGTTTGAAATAACAAAAAAAAGGTTTATAGCCACACTAGCAGGCCTGTGAGGCTGTACAAAGATACAGCACTGCTTCGAGCTTAATGCTAACAAACATACATGCTTACGTGCTTAAAGTAACACCACTAACATGTTGAGGTTTAGCAGGTCTTTGTTTACCATTTTCACCCATTTGACATGTAAGCATGAGCAGAACCAAAACCACTCAACACATTAACACTAAACACAATGTAAGACAAAACACAGAGTACAGCTGAGGCTGATGGGGATGTTATTTGTTTGTGTCATTCATTCTGATCACCAAGTGAACCGATGGCTGTTTTAAACTTTTATTTTGAAACCATAAATGTCAACCTAATGGTGGTGCAAGAGTAACGAGTCAGAGGATCAGTAAAGTCAAAATGAGACATCATCTGGTAACCATGTCTGTCTACACAAAATGGGCCAATGTATCAAGCTGATTTCACTGTATAAGTAAAAATTCTGGCCTGTTGTACTGTTGTTTCTGGCCTGTGGTAGTAGAGGAAATGCCAATAAACATCAACAAGACTTGTCCTCTCAGAACTATGCATGCTTCCATGCGATCCATCCAAGTTTTATCGAGGTATTAAACAAAAAATCAAAAATATCAACCAGCAAACAGATCTTTCCATCCCTAGAGCCACGTGAGCTAAAATTTGAAAATATTCTCATAGTTTTGCCCTAGTTGAGGATAAAATATGTCCCTCAACTTTTATTAAACATACACTATGTTGTATATATAGTGGTAAATGCATGTGCATGTAATTATTGATCAAATTCATAGCTCCTTTTGAACATGACAACTATTTAATCTGATCCACTATGCTGCTGCAGTATTGTCATGTGATGCAGGCCATCAGAGTGACATAGCAAGAAAATATGAATTTACTCTTGCAAAACTAATAAGAGTGCATCACAGCCATTAAATATGTCTTCACTTACTGGTGCACTCCCAGTACCTCCCATTCCTTAGCTGCCTGCAGAGGTCTGGTCAGCTGGTCCAGTGTGCCAGGGCATATTTCAATCAGCCGACACAGCAACGACCAACCTACCTGTAGTAAAATATTACACCATCACACAGTTTGGCTATGAGTCACAAAGAATCCACATTAAATTAGGAAAAAAACAGTTATTAAACAGATAAAGAAAAGGAAACTTTTCAAATCAGCCACTCTTGGAGGCGTGCCTTAACTTGAAGATGTTTTGGCAAAGTGATTCAGTTTTATCCTTCATATGACTTCTTTGCATGAGTCTCACAATCTGACTTTCATTTTGTGCCATGCTGCAGTCTCTGATAAGCTGCAGTGTGCAGCAGTCACAAGATGTCATAAACATGTTAGATCAGGCAGAGACAGATCAGCTGTGGAAAACTTTTAAGCTACAGCTCACAAAGCACAAACTGTCTTTACAGAGGATGTTGCTCTACACACTTCAACACCTGTGAGAATGCAAACATTAAAGAGACACACTAATTTGTTACCTTTAAGCCCCCTGAAAACAGATGATGAGAATTTGTGTTTAAAATGGGCAGTCTTTAAAGCAGCACATAAGTTAGTTTTTTCTGTTTTAAGTGGACAAAAAATCAAGATGGGCCATTTAGTTGTAAAAAAAACAACACACTGCCGATCCAAAACACAGAATAAAGAGCACAATCAAAGGTTTGAGATGTACCTGCTGGACTCCCCTGCTGCTGATGTAGGATGACAGCACCACCATGAGGGGTACATGGACATTTTTGTCTTCAAACAATTCAAATGCTGCACCAGAGAGCAACAGATAAGAAGACATGATGTGAGTGGTTAGTTTTGAGGGAAATCTTTAACACTTTAACAACCCAGAGCAAGGCCTGAGGAATAGTTCTCTTTTGTTTACATGCAATGATTATTAAAATGTGCGGACAATAGAAGAAATGATGACAAACAAATAACACGTAAGAGGACTTAAAAACATAAAGGTCTGAAAAATTAAGTTGACAAATTAGAGATAGGACAGTGGTAGATGATGTACATGTACTTAAATAAAGCAATACTCATTATAAATATACTTATAATGTGAGAATATTGAATTTTTTTACCACATAAGACAAAGAAAAACAGAAAATTCTAACAGCTGCAAAGCTGCAACTGGTACAAATTTGGCATTCGTGCTTGATTAAACACATAAATAATCAAACAATTATCAGTTTCATCAAACAACTAATTCTGTTAGTCATATAACAAGTCATGCATTCAAGCTTTCTTTAAATAAAAGTGCAGTACATCAAAACTATCCAAAAGTTTGTACTTGAGGATAAAAAGTAAACTGAGCATCATAATAAGGTGCATGAGTACTATATTAGTAATTAAACATATGTTGATTGTTGCATTACCAAAGAATTAAAGCCTCAGTGCATTTAATTCTTAATGTATCCCTGTCTACCTGTATCATATCTTTATGTGTAAATAATCCTGTAGAACTGTGTTCTGAGTGCACATCACTAAATGTGGCAGTAAAGTTAATGAGTATACAATTATACCAAATAGAAGAAGTAAAAGCTCTATAAATATACTTGAATTTCTCATCTGAGGATAGGGAACTTAAAGGTCAGACAAAACTGCAATTATGTAAAAACAAGTCCATCTAAAACAAGGTACATTTAATAAAGTGGTTGTACGTGCTTAAAATCCCACTTCTTAATATATAATCAGTTTATAATATTATAATAACAATAAAAGGGCGTATTTGTCTGTATAATAATTCCTTTCCCATATGTATTTAGCTATATTTACACTTTAAAATGCCATAACATTGCACTTTAAAGTTAGTTTTTGAAGGCAGGAGTTGTAACAGAGTGTTTTACTTTGTGGTATTAGAAGAATAATTGAAGTACTTCATGCACCACTTCTTTCTAGTCAAACAACATGGCCAGAGGAAATCGTGGCTGTGTATGAAACGTGGTGCACATGCAGTGAAAATGTGTTTCCTACCATTGTCTGTGTGCGCCAGGAAAAGCAGATCCTGGATGATTTGAATCAGCGTGCACAGCTGTCTGTCTTCCTGCGGGGTGCTCAGCCTCACCAGGAGTTTCTTAAGCCTTTCCTCCAATTCCTCTCTGTCAATCATGGTCTGTTTGAAAAATACCGTTTTCCCAGCTGACGACTTGACGTGCATTCAGGTCGGTTAGGAGGCTACAATCCCTCCGAACCGACGGGAGGCTCCGGGCGGCCACACTGCAGCAGCACCATTGCTACAGTAAGCACGGGAAGAAACGGGTGAAGTGCCACTGTATCCACTCAGAGCATTACATCACGTTACTAAATATTAGCTATCTTACATCACGTTACATTAGCTACAACACAGCTAAGTGGCTGTCAAGACTGGGGAAGTTGCCTGAGTCGCGGAGTTTCGGTGCCGACGTTGACATCACGGTCCTCGGCTAACTCTCTCCCCCCCGGCAGTGAAACATGTCGTGTTCCTCTTTGTGGAGATGAACACTTTCTGTTAGATTCTGTGGGAAATGCGGCTCCCTGGCTGACAGGCGGGTTCCTCCTTCCTTACAGTCGCATCATATGACTCCTGCTAGCAAAAACTTCCCGTTTGTTAAAGAGGAAGCTGGAGACCAGACGCCGCGCGACACGGGGGGGAAACGGCGGTTGGGGACTATCGACTCATCTGTCACACAAACGGACCGCTTTTCAATCAAAATATGGGTAAAAGATTAAAAGTAGATTACATCCCAGGTTGTTTTTAAACTCCCTTTCAGAGACTGTTGAGTGACATACGTGCACTCCACAGGTTTCCTCCCACCCTGGTGTCTAATGTCAGCAACTGATTTACAGATATAGCAGCGTGACAGACTTGGCACTGATTTGCACCGTATTCCATTTAAAAGCCGCCATTGTAATGTTAGTGTGCGATTAGGAACCAAAACTTAAGCTGTAGAACAAGTACTAAAACTTTTTGAAATTCTTGACAAGGAAATAATGAATAATTCAACAAAATCTCAACTTATTCTTTGAGTTCTTCCATCCCCACTAACGTCTTTGTTTTGTACTGCGCATCTAGCAGTGTAACTACGGCTTTCACACCGACAGCATGAAGGGTTGTTTTGCTTTTACATTGACAAACTTTTCATTAATAATAGTAATAACAGAAATAATAGCATGTGTTCAACTTGGCAACTGGGTCGAAACCAGACCTGTTTTTCTGTTTTGTTTTGTTTTTTTAAGTGAAAAATAGTGGCTGAAAACGTTTTCCTTTAAATCTAACCTAAACCTTTTAATATAGGTCTATTGAAATAATCCTTATATGTAGGAATATCACGCACGACATCGCTCTTCTGTTTTGTTTTGTTTCGCTTTTACTTAGTTTTATTTTTGAAATGAAGGACAGTTGCATTTGTCAAATTAAAGATTGCAAACTTCAATTGTGGAGCAAATGCAAGCATGACAAAATAACTCTCATTTGCTTCTGAAATACTGACCAAATAAAATGACAGCGCACTCAAACTCTGTATGAAAAGAAAAGAGAAAAATTGTGCCATAAAACCGAAATGCATCATTATTTAATCTTCAAAGGCGTATAATGAAAAGGCTATGGAAGTATGCAGTGCTTGAAAACACTGTACAACTTTTTCATCTGTTTCGATTAGGGGACATTCCTGCAGTTTGATAAGACTGATGAAGTAGATACAGATGTCTGCTATGTGAGGATCACGAGAAGAACAGGTAAGCTGTTCATTGCAATGTAATTGGGCGTTCCTTCGGCAACATCATGTGAGTAATTATGATCTGGAGCCATCGGACAAACTTCCCGTTTGTTGAAAACGACACCAGCTGTAGAAGTGCTCCAGAACAAGCTTTTTAGAGGTATAGTTTTGAATTATTTTGCAAGAATAACACTCTATTTTGATCAAAGATTGGGTATTATTACATTAAGGACGTATTTCTGGGTTTTTTCATTCATGTTTCCCGCAGTGGTGTCAGTGTCGCGGTTTACCTGTAAGATTTTCAGAGACAAACGAGTCTGATAGGTTCATATCGAATATTGTGCGCTTGTAGCTAAATTTTGTGGGCAGAGATAAGGTATTTGAATATCAATTGTGGTTTCAGCCTTCATGACATACTTTGGTTTATACGTTCAAAGTCTGGCGTGTAGTTAACTGCTGCGTTTCTCAATAATAAAGCGCGATCTACTTATCCTCTACTCTCAAATGGAGCTGGCTTTTAAAGTAGGTCTATATACTTACCAGCAACCCACTGGGTAAAACTGACCACTCTACAGATCAGATATGTGTGATGCAGACAGTAGTATAGTGTAATACATACAGATATAAGTACATTTATGATTTAGAGCAGGCACAGCTCTTATTCAAAATGCAGCATTTGCTGGTCTTTTATATATATATGCCGAATTGATTAAGAAGACCCGAATCATATGCGTTATTAATTTTAGCATTTGTTATGTCGCGATGGGTTAGATTTTACTAAAATGCAAAGTTTTAAACGGAGTTCGGTACGCTGTTGCCTTCAGGCACCGGAAATCTTTTTGTCTTTCATCCCTTTCTCATCATTGTCTAATTTCTGCTTAGGACAAGTTATGACAGTTTTAAACAATGATATGCAGACGTGCGTAAGATCTGTCAATTAGGGAGGGTGGTTCAAGTAAAGTGGCCACGTGGACGGCCAGACAAATTTAATTCTCTTGCATGTGAAAATAGAAACATGGTATAGTAAGATATTTAAAAGAAACATAATATGTGTAGTAGAGGGTACACGGAAAAAAGGGTGCTACTTTATGCGGAATTAAACAAAAAAATCGATTAATATTGAATTAAATTTTGACTTGTATGACATGAACCGGTGAACAAGAGTAAGATTTAATTTTTTTTTATTTTAACGGAGATTGGTGCTGCATTTAAGAGGAACCATCAGTTTGAATATAAAAATAAAATAACGAGGATAATAAAAAAAAAAAACGTTTCTTTAACAATTGATTAACAATTTGGATGTAGATGACACATTTGTTTATAAGTGGATCTGTTCGGGGTTTGTTAGAGATGTCTGTTGTTGTTTTTTCTTTCGTTTTTCTTTTTTTTCCCCCTGACAGTTGAAGTTCCAGTGGCGGTGACGTCACACAAACATGGCCGCTCCCGTAGCAGAGCCGTAGCTCTGTCGCTGGTAAACAGTCCTGTGAAGTCAGTTAGAAACCAGCAAACTGCACCGCTTCAGCAAATATCTCACATGACATGACGCTCAAATCTGCTGCACAAACAGGACAGTGTCTGTGAGCAAACCACAGGGGCATATCACGAAACTTTAGCGTTAGCTGAGTTAGCAAGTGGCTAGAAGTTATCTATCGACGTTTTGGCTTCTTCTTCGTGACTCCTGTCAAACTGGCTCACAGAGGACAGAGGCAGGAAGGTTGGAGGCTATTTGGAGGTCTGGTTTTAAAAAAAATAATGCAGAGTGATTATCTCCCGTTCAAAGCGTACTTTTTAAAACTCTGCTAATGTTATGTTTGGGTGGGGTTTTAAGAAAGAAGAACTTATGACTGCACCCTGTGAGTGAAAGAGTAAGAACAAGACTGTGGTTTTTTAATCTAACTCCTGGTGCAGGTGGGTTCAACTCTTGGTTGTCCTTATGTCCAGAGGCCACGATGAATACAGCTTGAAGCACATGAGCGACCTTATGGGCAGCAGGAGGCAGAAAGCAGCAGATGATGGAGAGCAGAGTCTCATTGGGCCTCCATCAAGGGACTCTGGAGATCTCCTGGACCAAGATGCCAGGACGCCTGGATTCGTCTATCTGTTGGCATTCTTCTCTGCCCTGGGAGGATTCCTCTTCGGGTATGACACCGGGGTGGTGTCCGGAGCTATGCTGCTCCTGAAGAAGGAGATGAGCCTGAACACTCTGTGGCAGGAGCTGCTGGTGTCCAGTACTGTAGGTGCTGCCGCACTCTCTTCCCTGAGTGGGGGCTCCTTGAATGGATGGCTGGGGCGCAAGATCTGCATCCTTTTGGCCAGTTTCATCTTCACTGTAGGAGGCATCACCTTGAGTTTGGCCCCGGATAAGGTGGTGCTCCTTGTGGGCAGGATCATAGTTGGCTTGGGCATAGGTGAGTTATTCTTTGGAAGTTATGAAAATAAGTCATTTTAATGTTTGTTTAATGTTTCTAACCAGGTAAAGTGAGGTGATAGCATCAAGAGTTGGTATTGACTGAGTGTCCAAAAACGAAGCTTGTTTGCCAGTTTTTTGTTGTATTTAAAAACTTCTTTTATCCAAATCTGAAACCTTTTCTAACTAAAGACCATATTTCATTTGTGTTATTTAACACCAACTTAGCTTATTTTGGTAAAAGATAAAAAAAGAGTTAAATATGGTGAATTCCCCATTCTAAGCAAACTAAGAAATTAGTTTTTGGTGCCACAATCTGAGACAGTATTGGCAATAATTTGAAAATGTTTAAATGGCGCTCTATGATAACCTCAGTTCACCTTTTTTAACCAATAAATTCAGAACAGTAGTCACAAGATGTCTTGTCAGCTCTGTGTGTATTACCGCCCACTGTTGTTTTAACCTGAGGCACAAAGTCCCCTCCCCCTCTCACCCCGCCCCACCTGACTTGCTTTTCCATTAACTCTGTTGGCTTGTTAAATATGCCACAGATCATGTGACAACATGGATGGGAACTTAATGTTCCTCATTTTCTCAGCAGAAAAATGGATATATAGTGTGTGTAGTTTTACTACACAGCAAATTTACACTCTTTCTTCTCTACCCATCAGGCATTGCCTCTATGACAGTTCCTGTATACGTAGCTGAAGTGTCCCCCCCTCATCAAAGAGGTCAGCTGGTCACTATCAACTCTCTCTTCATCACTGGTGGCCAGTTCATTGCCAGTGTGATCGACGGAGCTTTCAGCTACCTGAGCCACGATGGCTGGAGGTACGCGATGGTTCTGCACTACACTGTTCCTCTGTTAGCGACTTCTCATGACAGAAGTTTACTTCAGTTTTACTCTCTCTCTTTCTCTATTTTCCTTCAGGGTAAACCAACAGAGTGTCTCTCTCTCTCAGTAAATGTAATAAATGGACAAAGTGCAGCATTTATCTCTGAAAGTTCTCAGTTAAATGCTGCACTTAGACTGTGTTAAGCTCTGAACATTTGTAGTTGTGTGTTTTTTCTGCCTGTATTCATGATTTGTGCGCTCGTAGCTTTAAATCACCTTCTTCAAAACCCCAAAGGGATTCGGATCCTAATCTGAGAATCTCAGCATTTCTTCTCTCCTTCACTCCTCTTTCTCTCCATCCTTCAGGTACATGCTGGGTTTGTCAGTTGTCCCAGCAGTGCTGCAGTTTTTCGGCTTCTTCTTCCTGCCAGAGAGCCCCCGCTGGCTTCTACAAAAGGGCCGGAGTCAAGAGGCCCGTGAAGTTCTCAGCCGGATCAGAGGAGGCCAGAACATTGACGTGGAGTACGACACCATCAGAACCAGCATCGAGGAGGAGGAGAAAGACGCTGGTGGAGGTGAAAGATTTCTGTAAAAACTGAAAAAAACAACAGCATGAACAAAATGATTTTTGTCCAGATGTGACAAAATGCATCCAGATGGAACATTTCAAACATTAGAAAGAAATGAAGGTACTGATGAAGCTGTTTATTGATGAATATTGATGTTTGTCTGTTTGTTCTTTAGGTGGTTTTGTCATTTTGCGGATTTTTCAACATGGTCCAACTCGCCGGGCTCTCATTGTAGGCTGTGGCCTCCAGATGTTTCAGCAGCTGTCAGGGATAAACACTGTCATGTAAGCCATCTTGTTTATCTTGTTCTTGTTTCCACATTATTGTCTCCAGCATTCCCCACTGTTATAAAATCTACTGATCTGTCTAGTACTACGTCCTGAACGCTGGCTTTTAATAAAGATGTAGGCCCAACTTGCAACCAGTACGATGATGAGCACTTTCTAAAATGATACAAATCTTTGGGAAAACAAATTTTCACTGTGACCTTTGTTTTTAACCCTTGTTCCATCTGCTGATGTGAAAAATGAATAAATAAATAAATCAATAAAATGTGAATGACCTCGCCCTTTATCAGGTACTACAGTGCCACCATTCTGCAGATGGCGGGAGTGCGGGATGATAAACAGGCAATCTGGTTGGCTGCTGCGACTTCTGCTACAAACTTTGTGTTCACTTTGCTGGGAGTCTGGCTTGTGGACAGAGTTGGCCGCAGGAAGCTGATGCTGGGCAGTCTCGTAGGTTTGTACTGTGGATGATTATTAAAGACAATGCATTATTGATGTTCACAATTTTTATTAGCATGTTTTTTCTAACCTTATGATATGATTGATTAAAATAGATTAGTATATTTATTACAACTCTAAAAAATAGAATAATGAGGTAGAATTATTCTTGCTTGAAGCAGTTCAGTGTTTCATTGAGACAACAATGATTTTAATCAAAGCTTTGTGTCACTTTGCCATTGAATTTGGCTGTCAGTCTTATTCACAGGTACACACAAAGGACTGGGCTGTAGAATAAGATGCATTTCTCTAGAATTGAGCTGTAGTCTTATTCAACAATCTGTGCATTCATAGGTATGCAGATTTTTTCTTCTCATAGCTTTATTCAGTGTGTTTTCTGTTGTGCAGGTACTGGTCTGAGTCTGGCTTTGTTAGCAGTCGGGTTCTTGTTATCTGCGCAGAATTCTCCGGCCGTCACCCTTCATCCGCTTGACTCTCAGAATTCAACCTGCAAACTTTACGGGTGAGAAAGCACACAGCAGCACACAGCTGCATATCAGCTATTTTATCATTATCACCAACCATTACTTTCTATTTTTAGAAAGTGGTTTATTGTCTTACATATTCTGATCTGCTTTTGTTTTCTTTTGTGCATTCTTCTTTTTTTCCCATCATTCCTTCTGTCATCATGAAAGGAAACACAGAAGCAAGACTTTCCAGGGTGAGCAGGGTTCATTAGAATAGTTCTGCTGGGAGAATTGAATTTCACATCCTTGTTAAACAAACTAATCATGTGAATTTGAAGGACGTTAAAGATGAAGTTTGGAGGATGATTTTTATTTTCCCAGCGAGTAGAATTTTAGAAACAAGTTCAACATTAGTTACTAATGTGTCCTGTTCATCCAGGTAGCTGAAAACGTGCCAACATGTCAAAATTCTTTCTAGTCTTACAGTTTTGCATCATTAAAGGAGAAACTGATAGAAGGAAACTCTGAAAGACCTCGTTTTGCACTGCCAGAAATCACAGAAGAGTTATGGCTTAAATATTAAACATGACCCTTTTCTAAACTGGGAAATTTCTCACTTCCTTGTTACAGTCACTCTCTTCTCCTTCTCGTAACGTAGAGCAACACAAAGTCCAGGCACCTTTGAAAGAAGTTTTTGAGAGGAAATGAAGGAAAAATGCTTAAAAAAGTCAACATTCATAAGGAAAAGCAGGTTTCAGCTCTTGCTTAACTTGTCTAAAGTGTCCCTGTTATGATTTTAACATCATTTTGTAAAGATATAGTTAATATTACTTATGAAAAGTTTCTCCTTGGTAAAATCTTCTGTTTTCCCTACTGTGTTTCTGTTCATGCATTACTGCTGTGTCTGTTTACACTGCTACACTGGAATTTCTGATGGGTTTTTTGAGCTAACTGCACTTAAATTTGGCTGCATTCGACTCCTTGAGGTGTATTTTCCAACATGTGAGAAGTATTTATCCATCTAATTGTTCCATCTGTATCCATGGATGTTATTCACATGCTGCACTATCATTGTTGTCATGAAAGGTTTGAGTTCTCACTGCTGACTGAGTGGCATGTGGGCCTTTTTGCTCAGTAAACAGTGTGTCAGCCCTGTGTGAACATCGATGTGTTCGTCTGCGAGAGGTTTAACATTCAGTTCTGTTTTCCAGCTTCTGTGAATTCTGCATGTTGGATCCAAACTGTGGATTCTGTTATCGGGAAAACAGCACCAGAGTGTACGACGCCTCCTGCGTTCCTGTCAATCGAGCGTCCACAGATCACGCCGCCTGGGGAAGGTCAGACTCGGATTATCTGTGGGACAGACAGTTAATGACAGATTGAGAGATAGTTGAGATGAACATGAGTGTCTCAGTAAAAACTCCCATCACCCACTTCATGTGGCTATCCTTAAGCATCCATATTATAGATTCACCTTTTTAAAGATACTACAAAGATTTTTTTACTGGTTATGAAACAGTCTCACTTTTTTACTCAAAAATAAACCTACAGTTAAAGCTTTTATGGTGCTCACTGGCAAATGAACTAGTACCGAAAATAGTTTTTAAAAGGAATGACAGGTCATATTCAGCATCAATAAAGATAAAGCTGATGGAGTGACTTCTGCTCTGTGGTTAAAAAAGAGGATGCTGTTGTTTGTTTTCAAGTCACTGCACCCAGAAACACCTGCAAACAACATTTCTTTGCTAAATAATCAAAATTTAATTTAAAAAAATTTAGCAAAAATACCTGTGTAGAAATGTTAGGTTTGATTTCTTGCCATGTTTCTTTAATCCAGGTGTTCCAACCTGACAGAGGCAGTGAACAGCTCACTCTGGGCCTACAACTACTGTCCCACATCCTACTCCTGGATCGTCCTGCTGGGCCTCATCCTCTACCTTGCATTCTTTGCTCCAGGTCTGAAATGACTTTCTCTTTTTATAACATTCTTTTTATGAGTTAAAAAACTAGTTATTCTTATGACATGAACCATCTCTTATTGCTCTGTTAGTTTATAACAGATGATTTTTGGCTCAATAGGAAGCATATTTATCAGTCCCTCCAGGAATTCGCGATGTTGTGATCGCAACAATTAACGAAAATTCAACCAATCTCCATGAATTCTGCGCGACCTTGCAATTTTGTCCAATCACCGCCA
>JAPZDY010000023.1:24244621-24255179 GCA_029783645.1 Ctenochaetus hawaiiensis
GGTCGTGCAGAATTCACGGAGATTGGTTGAATTTTCGTTAATTGTTGCGATCGCAACATCGCGAATTCCTGGAGGGAAAATGTGCATCTTCGCTGCCTTTCTTTGTTTTGTGCAATAAGAAAAGGAAATTTCTAGGTTTTGAACTGTTAATGAGACAACTTCAGATACTTAGATATTATTAAATGAAACAATTTTCAGCGATTTTATTGACTGATTACTTTGAAAGATTTATCAAGTCGAGCATGTAGAAATATTCTGTGGATTTTCAATATTTTTTTTTACATTTTTTGAGAGATTCCTGTATGTAAGAGCATCTTGAACCACTGCTCATATTTAAAAAAATCTTCTGGACTGTAAAATGAGATTCGACTGGGAAAAATTCTGCCTTGGGTGTAGCCCCAACTCTGTTGTCAATAATGGTGGATCTGCCCTGCCACTGGGGAGTCTGGGTTTCTCTTTGTTGCTTTGTCTGAGGAGACGAGTGTTGGCAGTGACCTTCAGTGTTTCCATCCCACTCTGCATCCTCGTGCTATGATCTCCATTCTTTTGTGAGAAAAGTGGCCTGAGGGGAGCTCGTATCGTGCTGTTTTAACTTCTACGCACATGCCGCTTGTCGTTTCAAGTGTTAGCCAAAGTGTTAACGTGCAAGTCAAGTTACCCAGAAGGACGCTATGAATAACACCTACTTTGCCTGCAGCACCAGTTGAAGGAGGAGTGCAAGGAGTCGGGTTGGGCTTTGAACAGACTCTGCTCACTACAGTGTTTGATAAACTGACCTTAAATCACTTTATATTTGAAGGTACGTGGAGTGGTGCACTCAGGCTGCCAGGCAGCGTTATTTTATAGTGTTGCCGCTAGAGTGAATATAGAAGTATGTGCTCTCTCTACCTGTTATCAAGTCTTTAGCTGACATGAGTTCAGCCTATTAAATGTCCAAAAATAAATGCAAATATCCTTTTACAAGAATCCAGAGCTGGAGGTGACGCCCTTGGTTTGCTTGTTTTAATATCAAACACTTAAAAACCAAAAAAGATGAACAGAAAGCTGCAAATTCTCACTTTTGAGAGGCTGCAAACAGATTATGTTTGTGCAATTCAGCTTGTAGTTGATTTAATGTTTACAATTTAGTCAATTAAGTGATTATTTATTCAGAGTTGTCCATTTAAGATAACTCAACTTATTGGAGATGACAATTTGACAAATTTTCTTTTTCATATCCCACAAAACAAACAATTCAAAAACTTTTAACTTAAAGATTAATCCAAAAAAATGAGTTGCAGCCCGACAAGCATCCTAATAAAAGTTGTTGAACCTTTTGTTGCAGGACTTTAAACATCCCTTTATAACAGGGAGAGTCCCTGCAGCAGCAGCAATGATCAGATATTCAAATTATCTTTAGTAACCGACTTTGGCTGCTCTATATAACATAGTAATTTGAGTGAAACCCAGATACATTTCCAGAGTTGAGCCTTCATGACCCTCTTTCTAGACAGAAGGAGCATAGCCTACACTTATATTCAACTAGGCCCAAAAATAGACTCACGACTGGCCGCAGCATTGCTGGAAGACCTTGGTTATCTATATCGCGACCTCTGTGGAGTCAGCACATTTCTGCCAGACGCATCTGCACCGATGTAGAGAGCCTCCAACGGTGAAGCCCAAACACCACATGTGCACAGGTTATGTCATGGAAATGGACCCCCCCCATCACAAAACACTTGGGACGCAAACTGGCCATGCAGAATAAAGTGGATGTAATTATAGAGTAGCTTACATGTTCACCACACCCATACAAATAAGTTGTTCTCTCTGCTGCTGCCTTTGTTTTCTCTGCTGTATTTTTTTAAAGTGTTTTCTTCCTCGGTGCTTCTAGTTTTTTTTTAACTCCAACAGAGCTCAGTTTGTGTTATCAGCCGTTTCCTCTCCATTTAGAAAATGTCCAGTTAAGGGCTAAGCTAACACGGATGAGGTCTAAATGTGGAGCTGGTGCCACAAATAGGATGTGGATGTAACTTAACTTCCATCATCAAACTGCCAGCAAAACGCACAAATAGGCCTCAGACGGTCACAAATAGCTCTGTTTGCATAGTGAGCTACCGTCGTGCTATTTATGTCAAGAGGCTGTCTCTGCGGTTAGTAGGTAGAGACAAGCCAGCCTTAAATCAGGTTATGTCCGTCTTACCATTAAAATGTGATATCTGAGGTTATATGCATGGTGTCGTCGACATCACAGGCCAGGTTTGATTGGTGCGTCTTTAAATGATCTTAAAACCAGTTTGGCTCAATTGAAACTTTATGCTTACAAATAGGCCATCGGCTAATCTGTTAATTATTTTCTAAAATGAATAAAAAATGTTGAAAAATGCTCATTTGAGACACCAAAGTGAGGTCTTCAATTTGCTTGTCTCGTCCAATTAGAGGCACCAAAACCTCTTTAACCTATTTAATTTAAAATTAAAGCAATCAATGTCCCAACAAAAACAGCAGATATTAGAAATTCTTGGCCTTTACATGATTCTTATTTAACAAAACTATCTGTAAAAAAATAGCATTACTTGTTTGTTGATTAAATTAGCTGTTTTTTTTTTGCTAGTCTCAGACACCAACAGTTAAATTTTAATTGAAAGTCGTAGAAATTATCCACATTAGCTCAATGTTGTAACATACAAAACCTTTAAAGAAGACAAATCTTAACATTACACCCCATGAAATCAGGTATTCCAGATTGTTCCACAAACATAACGACTGGTTAATTGTTTAAATTATTTTCTTACTTAGACTGATTAGCTTATAGTGCCGCTAGCTGCTCGGCTAACTGAGCTAAGAAGCTAACAGCAGCTAATAGCTACAGCCAAGCACAGTTAGCAGCAGTTAGGGATTATC
This sequence comes from Ctenochaetus hawaiiensis, assembly GCA_029783645.1. Taxonomy (NCBI): domain Eukaryota; kingdom Metazoa; phylum Chordata; class Actinopteri; order Acanthuriformes; family Acanthuridae; genus Ctenochaetus; species Ctenochaetus hawaiiensis. Next base: position 24,247,505 of record JAPZDY010000023.1, read on the forward strand.
CTCGTAATATGCGGCCGCCAATCATTTCAGCTAATGCACCTGTAAAGAAAACAACAGCTCCTTCACACCTTTTGTGCACTGAGGATGTGAGACAGCTTCCAGTGTCAGTCTTGCACCTAAAATGCATTCGCGGATTAGACGGCCCTGAAGGCGATAAATGCAAATGAATCGTCACCACCTGCTGGCATCATGTAGCAGCTGTCTGAATCTGCATATTCATAAGGTGTTGGTAATTTGAAATTTGCTGCAGGTGTGAACACTCAACGTGGGTGGTGTCTTTGTTAAACGTTGATTGGCCACCCGCCGGCAAATAATAGGTAAAAAAAAAAATTAAATCTAATAATCTGACAGAGATGCAAATGGTTAACCGTGGAGCCAGACTGACTTCCACTCGACCTTGACTGTTTACCTAACCTATTTTCTGCTTTCTGGCCGCCTTGAAAGCTGCAGATGGCGGCTGGCTGATGTGTCCCTCACCCATTTGTGCACACACACACTCACACACACACACACACATACATAAAAACACACATTTTCAGGTCCCGCCTTTGTGTCACCGGCCTGTGGTTGACACAGAGATGGGACTCCTGTGTCAACACTGCATAGTTGAATGACACTGCAGTCCAGACCTGACTTTGTGATATACATCACATCACTACCATTTTTCTCCTCTTTGGTAAAATTGAAGGCTTTATATTTATTTTCAGTCTGGCTGAGTGATTTGTGGTGACTGGTTTGGACAGAACTCGATAGTATCTGTCTATAATCGTGTGGATGTAGAGACCAGGCTCTGTAAAATAGGTGTGTAACAGTTGCAGCCACTCTGATTTAGGCTTATTAGTACAAATTAAAGGGTAAATGAACTCAGTATAAAAACAAAACCTCTTTACATGAAGGCTTACAGACCCATTTATTCAATTACATGTACTGTGGATTTGCGATTATATGGACAAAAATCTCAGATTGTGGTTTATTCAGTTTTGAATTACTGTAACTACATATCACAATGAAGTAATTTTTTATATATTTAGTGAAGAAATCTCTGTCTATCTGTTTGCATATAAATATTTTTATTTCATATTAAACAGCCGGAGGAAATAGGTCTTGTAATAATACACTCGACTGGTTTATTTAGCTGCTTGACATCATAGTGTCACCTCTATATTAGCGGTGCCAGCTAACCGCATACAGTCAGAGTTTATTTGTTGTGCTACGTGATCCAAATTTAATTAAACACCTCTCATCGCTGGCTTAGCATGCGTGCGTGTGTGTGTGTGTGTTTGTGTGAGTGTTTCCACTCCTGAAAAGGACTCGTCATCCATTGCTCACATTCGCGTCCACAAATAAAGTGTATCAACCAGAGTTAGAAAAAGAGGGAGGCTGTAAAAACACTGCTGCACCGTCAGTTTTTCAGTAACGTGATATTAAAAAGTGAAGAGTCTGACCTGCTGTGTTTTCTGTGGCGATGTTTCCCTCCAGGCATCGTTTGGATCAAATGCTGGGACATTAAAGGCTTCAGATTTGTTTAGGCAGGTGTGAACAGGAGATTTTAAAATGCAACAGCAAAGAGGCAGAAAAACTGTGGTTTGATCATCTTTAACACAAAAGTCTGTAAACTTGCAAGCGACATATGTGTGTGACTCTAAATACTGGCTAATTTGTAGATGGACAGTCACACAATATACATTAAGCGTAAATTTTTTTGTGTCTGACCACAAGAAATGAACATTTTTAATCAAACACTAAATTTGAGTCTCTCTGTTATTTAAAAATGCCTGATGTTTTCTTGACACTGGTCTAATTTCCTCTCCAGTTTAGATTGTCTTGAGACAAGTCAGCACATTAAACAAGAATATACAGCTGGTATTTTGTGAAGTTGCTAGCTATTGTAGCTTCAGGTGTATTTAACAGAGCTAAAAGTGCTAATGACAACACTTTATCATCTCTCCCTTTCCTGTTTGCTTTGTCTTTAATGTTGTTTTTTGCCGCTACATCGGTCGTTCATGATACTGGAACGATGGTTACACCCAGTTTTCCATGTGTTCTTGTCTAATCAATCAGTCTTGATTGTGGAAAGGCACAATGAGGCAAAATAAAATTAATCGAAAATTCCCTTAAAATAAATGAAAACGAAAGTAAAAAGCTTGGTTCTTGAGGAGCAGAACGTACAGACATTTGTGTTAGAATGAACGGTGAAATGTGAAAATAAAAATAAAAATTAAAGTGAATATGCCTAAAAATTCTACATAAATATAGTGAAAAAGTATTTGTACTTGATTACTTTCCATCTCCAGATATGCTTAGAAACATCACAAATGGTTAAATCAACTAATATGAGCTTTAAAACATGTTCTTTATCACCTGAAAACTTGTATATAAATCTGTGTTTGCACCACTGAGGGAAAGAAAGGGTCCATGTTCCCTCCAACGTTGACCCCCAGCCCGTCTGACGGTCTCTTCCTCCCCATGTTGACAGCTACAGACGATCCCTAGCTGACACCTCCTGTTGCCTAACCTTCCCCTCCCCTCCCGGCCCCTGATAATGATGGGGTGGTCTGCTCCCTGACCTCTGACCTGCAGGAAGCAGTAAAGCCATTATCAGCGTGCCACGGGGACTTGGCGCAGCCTTGTTTGTTTTTGAAAGCACATTTTCCGAAAGGCTGTCAAGCTGGAGGATCAGTGGGAAATCCACGCATATCCAAAAGCTTTATTGGAGGAAGATGAACCGATGAGCTCGGGTCAGCAGCAGGCGAGCGTCAGCCAGCACGGAACCCGGTGTGCAGATTATAAAACGAAGGCAGTGAAGCCTGACGGAGGCCTGGCGGTGTGTCTTGTCTCTGAAAGGTCCGTCCTCATTTAAAAATACGAGCCGAGTTTGTTCTCTGTGTTTGCTGTTGCCTTGTAACACACCAAGTGACAAATCCTTCGAGGATAAAACCGTCACAAAAATAAATGTGACTCAGTTTGAGGTCAGATTCAGCTGCACATCGATCTGTTTATCAGCTGTTTTCGCAGCAAGTCTCAGTCTTAGATTAGAGAAAGTAGGTTTAATGTCTCAAACTCTTGACCACAAATCAAGTCAAAGGTCTTTGATGAGCAAATAGCAAGTCAAGACTCAGTTAGAAGCCTCAGCATTTTAAAGTTTTTGCTCTTAAAGATGAGCTGATATTTTTTTCCGTTGCTTAGCTAAGTAACCATCCATTCGTCTGACCATGTGTGGACTGTCTGTCGCTGTTGGATTCATTTATTATTATCTTGGGTTTTACCAGGTTAGAAGCTTAAAATCTCGAAGTCTTTAGCGCATCTAAGTCTCAAGACTTCAGCTTTGTTCAGGGAAAACATGATAATATAAAGAAATAAAATATTAAACTCTTTCTGTTCTCTTTAGTTGTCTTGGTGAGGGCATTAAATGGCAATCTTTTACCATTTTGTAGTATATTTCATGCAGGAATGTCCTGTTTTTAACCCTTTATTATATTTTATCAAGCTTTGCATGATGGATTTGAGGAGTTTTTTATGTTGAAGTAAATACTAAAGAAACTAAATACTTCTGAGTTTGTGTTACTGGAGTATAAAAAACCCTTCAACTTCCTTTGTTGGTTATGTTTTTTCCTTGTCAATCTGAAATTAGGGCTTCAGGTTGCAGCATTTTGTATGATACATATACAGCTTAGTTTGGGCTGTTTTGACTTAGTTAGCATCTGCATATTTGTCAGGTTCCTCGAATGTCTCATTTACAACATTTGTGTTTTTAAAAAATGCTTTGCAATTTTTGAAAGAAATAGTTAATTCTAGTTCAAAGTTTAATCTCTGTGCTGAATTAAAAGTGACTCACTGCTGTAATATTTTGGTTTTAATTGATGCAGCACAGATGCTGAACTGAGGGTTAACTCTCATTTCCAACTCGGCTTTGGACTAATTTAAACTTCATTACCTCTAAATGTGAGTTGGACGTCTGAGTTTGTGGCTCTGTGCAATTAACATAGTCTCTAACTAAGGCTTGGCTAAGTGGTTGTACTTAAAAAGAGGTAAAATTATCCCCTTGGGTCCACAATAATTATATGATAAAGCCTTTTTTTTGCAGCTCGTGCTTCAGTTCGGTTGGCATTGAATTAACCTCATCCTGAAGTCTTTTGACGGGTGGCAGGATGCTGAGCCGGCTTGTCTCCCTCTGATGCCCCTCCCCTCGCCATCTCACGGTCCGCCAGACCGGGCATTATATCCTGCTGGGATCGGATTATGCCTTTAATTCTTGGCTTCCATTGCCGGTCACCATGGCAACCACATCCTTCATGTCACGCACAGCACAGGCGGTACAGACTGATGGAACATTAGGACATATTGAAACTCCACAGATACGAAGTAAAAGCTTTTATCAGCGGCGGATGTTTTTTTGTTTTTTTTAGAGTAACTGATGCACAGACTGCGTGTGCTGCTGGTTTTTGCTGCAGCTCGTCTGCAGGCCCAGTGTTCAGTGAAAGTAGACGGAGCTCTGAGCTCTTTGTCTGGTGCAGTAGGTGGTCCCGTCTGTCTGAATAGGCAGAGCATGAAACCACTTCTAGCAGGATTTTTTGTTTGATACTAAAAATGTAGCGTCTCGTCGTCCTGCACGGCGCTTTTAAAGCATCTACAAAAGCCACAGAGGATCTTTGTCATGCATCTGTCCTGCACTGCTGCTACAGACGGTTTTATTATAATTTCCATGTAGTTCAGCTTAATTTTTTTCTTTTTTGCCCGGCAGGTTTGTTTGAGGCTGCAGCCAATCTGCAGGGGTCAGCAAACATGCTGTGAAAACCAGCACTGTATCTTAATGTCCGCTAATGTCCTGTTTCTGCACAGTGCATTGCCTCGCTCGCCTCAAAACACACACAAACTTTAGGTCTTTTACAGCTTTGTGAAACATAAAACTCATTCCAGCTCCCAAAGCATTTAATGCTTCTCCTCAAACCTGCACACAATCCCCCACTGACATGCACATCATCTGTTGTGCTAATCCCCGTTCTGCTGAGGCGATTTTATTTTTTGCACATATGTGTGATATGCAACTTCTCCCAGCATGCAGCATCTTAATATGATGACATTATAATATTGTGCAGTCACAGTATGATGATATTAGTTTGTGCTGTGTGAAATAAATGCCAAAGATGCAATAAAAGGTATACAGCCAGATCTCGCTAGTACAAACTGTATTCGTGTGCATAAACAAGAAATATGTGTTCGTCTCCGCCTCATTTTGGGATCCATTACTTCCCCCTCACAGTGTTTGATAGTCACATGACTGTCTGAGTAAACGCTGTACGACATGAATTACAGAGTGGTGAAGTGCCGAGCGCTCTCAATAGCTAATGACGCTGATCACACAGTCAGTCATCACTTCACATTACTGACATCCGGGTGGAGATACAGGACCTGGAAATGGAGGAGAGCCTCTTTCAGCAGGAGGTTTTATCTCCTCTGCCATCAAACAAACTGCTTTGCATATGATGTTTTCTACTTGAAATGAATCTATTCATGGAGACCCTTTATTGTTTTTACCTGTGTGCTGCTGTGTCTCTATCTGTTTCCACGTTGAAATGGCTGAATATGAACCTTTACCTCGTATTTTCAAATGCACTCAAGGACATAATAGATGTGCAGGTTTTGTTTTTGTGGGACATTGACTGACAGGAATTCTTAAGTACGAGTAATAAGCGCATGTTTGTGTAATTTGCAACTTACCTGACCAGTTCTTAATTGTTCTGATGCGTAAAAAGCGAACAGGTAAACTCCACCCTTCTGGCTCGTGTTTTGTTAAAAATTGTTTTCTAATGTGTCCTACTGTGAGTAAAAGATGAAAGAAGACCTCAGAACAATCAGCTTCTCTGTCAGAGCTACACTGCAAAACCTCTAAATCTAACTAAGTATGACTGTCTTATGTGTTATTAAAATATCTTATTAGTTTTTAGAAAATGCACCTAACAAGTGAGATTCAAGGACCTCAGGGAGTTTTTAAGCATGTAATTTTCCACTTGTCTATCTCTTTTTCTTATTACAAATAAAAAACTCCTTATTTTTAATTCTTTTTAACTTATTTTTAGAGGTTTTAGTTTTATTAGCGTCTCTTTCCCTGCTGCCTCGCTACTGTTAAAACCACAAGGAGGCATGTGGATGTCGGCCTGCCCTGCAGCGCCTGGCCACGAGCCAAGTGTGTGACAAAGACACACACACACTTTCTGTCTTATCACCTTTTCTTTCTTCCACACACACACTCCTTTTTTTTCCATCCTTCACACAGGCTTAATTGCCTCCTGCGTGAAGGACAGTGAGACGTTATGCCTTAAAGTTAAGTGGGCAGCTCGGCGGCAGGTGACATCATCCCGAGCTGCCGCACTGCTGCTCTCAGCAAATCTCTCACATAAAGATCCGGCCTGTTTACTCTCCGCTCTGCAGTGACCACAGGAGAGGAGCTTCACTTTGAGTTTTGTCCATGTGCGCACAAACAAAAGGTTGCATTAAATCGTATTTTCTCTCGTCTTTGAGCGTCAGTCTGGTCTGCTGCAGTGCTGCTTTCTCTGTCCAATTAATTAGTGCTCACATCTAAATCACTGTGAAAGAACCAGGAGTTCATATAAACTCATTAGAACCAGTTAGTGATGCATTTTCATTTTCCTTGATGGTTTGATATTGAACAAAGCAGATTATTTATGAAAGAGTAATAAAAATCAATATGAACACATATATTTATTAAGTAATAACAGGTTTAAGATTATTCAATTTGATTAACATGGTGAACGAACAAGACAAACAGCTTCCTGTCTACTTATCATTTCTCAAAACCTTTATTGTCGCATATGCAGAAAGTGTTTTTATATTGCACCATCTGTCTGTAATGCATCCTTTCATTTTTGGGAACATTTAAATAATTTACTATGATTTTTGTTTTCGCTGACAGCTGGAAAGGAAGTGTAACTGTAGATGTGGCTGAGAGGAGTTTGTAGACTGCAGTCTCAGACACACACACACCCTCACACCTCTGCTGCATATCCTTCACCGCTCCCCTGCAGCGACGAGGGGCACCAGTAATGATTTACTGAGTGCAGTGAGGAGGAGGAGGAGGTTTGACGGGGGGGTGGCAGCAGGTTTGGGCGTGCTCTGGTGTTCACAGCTGAACCAGCAGCTCAGAAACAATCAATTGCAATAATTTATGAACGTACAAATAAAATAAAGCCTCTTAAACTGTTAGTTTTTGCAGACAGATTTGATCTTACACCACCATCGTGCTCATAGTCAGTCTAAAAGGCCTAAAGTGTCTTGTCTGGTTATTTTTTGACCCTTTTTGTGTTTGTGTCCGAATCCGTCACTGGCTGACGATTGCCAGACAACGAGTCTCTTTTGCAAGAGACGCCGTGACCCTTGACCCCGATCCTCACCTGAACTCTGACCTCGGCTCCTCGCCAAACACTCCCAAATCCTCGGCCCCTAAAATAGACGAGTCAGCACAGCTGTTTCCAACGGCTCCGGTATCGATACAGTGACGCTCAGATTACTGTGCTTTTTACAAATTAGACCACTTTGCCCTCAGTGATTATCGGTGACAATCAATAAAAGCTATTGATCCAAACTTGTCGCTAATGAAATGGCTGCTAATTCAGCAAATCTTTATCAGGATTAGCATGTTTTTCCACAAACACAACAT
>JAPZDY010000023.1:24257813-24274759 GCA_029783645.1 Ctenochaetus hawaiiensis
AGAAAAAATTAGCCTAAACTGCATCATGACCAGCATTACAAGTAGCATCATAAATACAGCAGCCTGAGGTTGAATGAACCCTTGAAGGACAGCAGAATAAAAATAGTTTGTGTGTTAAGGTGGCGTCTTTTAACTGTGTCTGCACTCTGTGGTCATTTTCTATGGTTGCTTGCGGACATCATGACCTCCAGTCAGGACGTTACCTCTCCTCCCTCGCCTCCGTCCGTCCATCCGTCCGTGTAATCCTGCAGCCATGACGTTGGTGTCAGCACACGGATCCAGTGTCACACTGACCGACACAATGGCCACACTGTGCTCCCCTCGCTGCATTGTTCTCCTCTGAACTCGGAGGCACAATGAGGCCCTTATCCACAGAGGACGGGGAGACCGGCAGGCTCGCTGTCAGGTGCTTCTCCTCCGGGCCTGTTTGTGAGCTGAAACATGAGAAGAGTTTGTTTAAAATGACACAGTGACACTTTATGGAAGATGTGAACACTCGGTCACAATGAGCTGCAGTGCGACAGCGAAACAGAGCTGCTACATGCTGACATTTAACATTTAGGCCTGGTCCTTCAGTATCAAACCTCTGCTTGTTTAACTTCCAATCTTAAATTAATCAAATTGCCTTTATCAGTTCTGAGTGACGGATATTTAGTAAATGGTTAAATAAACAAGCTTGAGGTCAAAAGTCGACTAGCTGAATACAATGTACCCGTGTTTTCTGACTTGCTGAAAATGAGAACAGTGACCTTTCTGTGTGGCTAAATTATAATATTTATAAAAATTAAGGTCCCAAAAGGACTATATATGTACCACAAAATCACACATTTGGCAAAATCACCATAAAATTACTGTTTAAGTACTGTTTTCATTAGTTTACATCAGTGCAGAACATTAAAAACTGATGTTTTAGAAAAAAACTTGATTGAAATTTGCCCAAAATCATCAATTTTAAAATAGATTTGTGTAAAATGAAATTAAATTGTTACATTAAATGAGTCCACTTTTATTTAATTAACACTAATAATGATTATCTTGCAGCTCTCCTTTTCAGCAATGAAAAGTTGGAAGTCTTTTACTTTATGGCTTCTCATGAAATAATGATATTTAACCTTATAATTTACTTTAATTTTTGAAGTTATTTGTAATCTTTTTGTCTTTACAGTAACTTGGCTGAACTTTCATCTGTGTGTTTGTGTCTGGTGCTGTTTGTTTAATCATTTTTCTCTTTTACAAAAGAAATAAATGCTCTTTTTTTTTTCCATGAACACCATGCTGCTGTCTCTCTCTCTCTCCTCTCTCACATCCACGTTACTCGAGTTAATCTCTGCCAGATTTCAGCCGGCCAACAGTCAGGACAGCATTGCTTCATTTCAGACAGACACACTGAAGCAGTACATATTAACCCAGCTGGCAGGTTTTTATGGGACAAAGTATTGGGTCAGAGTGTGATGTCGATCCTGAACTCTCTCTGTTTGCTTATTTCTTTACCGCACTGACAGACTGTGATGAGACTTATCTTGTTTTTTCTAAACAAGAAAGTAAGAAAGTTATGGTTTCATCTCTTTTCCTGACGTCAGAGTCGGTCAGTTTTCTTGTATTTTACTTAATTGACTTTAATCCGCTAATTGCAGATAATAATTGTGAAACCAAAGTGGATATTAAATCACATTTTTGTTGTATTTATCTTTTGGCTCAGTGGTTTGGGTGGAGTTGTGTTTTCTTCCATTGCTCACTCTGTGTGTGATGCCAACTATTTCTCTGCTTCAGGCTGCATTTTTCTTGCTTGGACCGAATTATCATAACGTATTAGAGCTCTCAGGAATATCTCATGGAGCCCTGATGTGTTTTTGATTACCAGCTTGAACTGACAGACTTGTTTTTCCTTTGTTTTTTATCTCATGTATCCTGATCAATACAGTGTGTGTATATATAGTTGTATAGGTTTATTAAATGAAGTGGCTGTCAAGTTTACATCCTCAGTGAGCTCATGTTTCTGTTTTGTTCTCACTTCCTGCAGGATTCGTCCTCAGCTGGCCAGAGAGAAGATAGAAGGATGTCACATCTGTACGTATGTGATGCCCGGGGAGCCTCAGGTGATCCTGGGCAAAGACAAGGCCTTCACCTACGACTACATGTTCGACATGGACTCGCAGCAGGACGCCATCTACACCACCTGCACGGAGAAGCTGATCGAGGGCTGCTTCGAGGGCTACAACGCCACCATCTTTGCATACGGACAGGCGAGTCTTTGTCCTCGGTATCGCAGCTGCGGCGTTGGGTGGTGTTTTATAGCTGAGTGGATGTAGGAAAATGGGCAAGAAAAAAAGAGAAGGGTGTTTGAGAGGTGGAGAGTGTTGACATTTGTGTAAAAGGAGAGCAGAGGAGACTTCTGTGGTGGAATTTGAACCTCTGTGACCTTTTTTTATGTCCAACTCTAGTTTTAAAGGAGTAGTTTGACATTTTTGGTGCACTTATTCAATTTCTTGCTGAGTGTTAGAGGAGAAAATAAACGATACCTTCACATCTGTACACTTTATTTGTAGCTAGGCAGAGCTTAGCTTAGCTTAGCATAAAGACAGGAAATAGAGGGATACGGTTAGCTTTGATCTGTCTGTAGATAATAAGAATATCTTATCTGTTTTGCATGAATTAAACAAACAATCTAATTGCTTTCTAACCTTTGAAAAAGAGCTGGAGAATCTGGTGAATCCCAGCCAGTGATGCTTCCACTCAGGGGGAAAGTTTGTGGAGTCGCTCTGATAATTATGGAAACAAGTTGGAAAAAAAAAAGTCACCTTGGGCTTTGAGAAAATCTTCAGGACATTTTTTTTTAATTGCCAGACATTAAATAGATCAGAAGATTAATTTAGAAGATGATCTTTAGATTATAAGACTCTGACAGTTATCACTAGTTTCAGCTCTGCTCCTCCTTTTCTCCTCCCTCTTTCCACCTCCGAGTTCACCACATGGAAATTACATGCAAGTTTGGGCCTCATGACTCCCCCCCCCTTTACCAACCTCCCCCACTGCTTAGGTCGCCGTGGCAACTCAGCTCCTGCTGTACGGCATTCAAAACACACACACACACAATTCAAAGTGAAGTCAAGTGCACACACACCTTTTTAGACAGCTATACATCTTTAATGTGTGTCCATGTTAACCCATTTCTGCCCAGTAACCGGCTCTGTCACTGCTGGCCTACTTTTGAAAGCACACACACACACTCTTATAGACACACACACACTTAGTTTGGCCTGGATCGGACCTGTTTGCCTCTGTGGCTTCACAGGGACTAATCTAGATTTAGACCGACCCACTCGGCCACATTACAAGAACTATAAACTGACTTTAAGACTGCGCAAAGTAAATTATTTTGTCTTATCAGAATAAAATGCTGGTTTGTTCTTTTTTGCAAAAAATGTGCTAAATACAAACTCATAGCATGTCTTTTCAATTATTGAAAATATAAAAAATATACGTTTAAGCATTGAAAGGCAAAGGAAAAGTCTTGGATCCTCTGACAGGAGACTCGACAGATTAAGATTGAACACTTGTTAAAAATCATGTTTTGTAGCTGGAAGAACTGGCTCTCTGACATCATGTACAGCCCTCAGGTACATAAACATGAGTTCATGTCTGTCAAAAGGCATTCTGGGTAACACAAAGGTCAAAACTTGCAATCAAGTAAACAGAAACACATAGCTGAAGTAAATAAATCAGTGTGAGACCAAAAATGTAACAACTGTCATATATTTTATTTGTTTTTAATCCTAAAAAAAACCCTATTTTATTTTATTTGTTTATTTGAGGATGTTTCTGTCACATCTTGGGTTGTTTTTTAATGGTACAGGTTTAAATCATTAATGCCAGGTGAAAGAAGATACAATGATGCAGCGTACAACCATATTTCTTAAAACTTTTTAAAAAAGGCTCTTTTCTGTTTTGTTAGAGCAGATCTCACTTTCTCAAAGCAGAAAAAAAATTCCCTGAGAAAGGATTTTTTGGTGTTGGAAAACTTGAGTTTCCTGCACAAACCTGCAAACTTAACCCAATACATTTCTGTTGGAAAGAACTGGACTTGAAGCAAAGTCTTAGTACCAAACAAGTCAAGTCAAATGAAGTTGGACATAACAAGCCTTTTGTTAATTTTTCTGTGGCCACAATCAGCATTTTAAGTAAAAAAAAGGACATAATTTGTTTGTTGTTGTCTTTTTATTCCAAAAATCCTTGGTACTTGACGCCTTTGTTGCCCGTCTGCCAACAGTTTTGCAGAGATTTTCAAGGTTTCAGTGTGTGAAATCATCAAAAACTGAAGCATCTTAAGTTCTTAAATTTCATTACCGACTCGTGTTTGTTCCTTTTTAAATAAAATCTTTCTCCTCCGCATCCAGACGGGTTCAGGGAAGACCTACACCATGGGGACGGGCTTCGACGTCAACATTGTGGACGAGGAGCTCGGCATCATCCCTCGAGCCGTCCACCACCTCTTCAAGGGCATCGAGGAGCGTCGTCAGGCCGCTCAGGAGCAGGGACGGCCGGTGCCCGAGTTTAAAATCAACGCCCAGTTCCTCGAGGTGAAAACTCAGCATCATTAAAACAAAAAAAACATAAACTAACAAAACAAACAGTGTGTAATCGGCGTCTTTGAAGCATTAGGACGGGCTTCACAGAGATGTCACGGGTCAGGTTTATATTGTTGACACTGCTGCTTTAACAAGCGCTCCATCATCTGAGAACATCCACACTGACAATTGAACTGCAGCAGCTGTCATCGGGGGGTTAGAGGTGTGAAGGGAGGGGGCTCAGTGTGGACGGCAAGAGTTAACAGGGACGATGTGAGCCGACAGTTGTGTGGCTCCATCAGACTGTGACAGTGTTTAAATTCCTTCAGGAGGTGGAGAAGTTAGAGAGAGTTGTGGTCAAGAAGTTTGGATGTGAACAGAAATCAAACACAAAACAGATGTGACACTTTAAGACATGAAGTTACTACCCATATTGTTTGAATTTTATCTTTTTTTACATGGTGGTAGCTCATATTTTAACAGAGTGTCTTGTAAAGATGAAAAAACCTTCTTTGTCAGTGCATTTAAACCTTCCTGAGACCCTAAAACTAAGATGAAACTCAGACTGTAAAAGTCTGATTGGCAGATGTTTGAAGGTAAATAAAAAAAAGCATACAGAAGATGAGATGTTCCTGCAGGTTTTACAGATTATTTATCAAGCAGGGAGGAAACTCTTGACCTGTGGCGTTGAGTTCAGTCTGACACTGATGAATTCAACCTGAACTTAATCTTTTTCTTGCATCACTTCATCAGATTTCTAAACAGGCTCTGAAATATCACACAAATCCAACATCAGATCTTTTTCTTTGACTGTCGGACTTATAATTGTCAGATAAGTGGGGCAGTGAAACTTGTCCACATCCAGTTCATGGTTGAATTTCTTACTAAAATCACTCTGAACATCGTCCTCTTACGGTCCTGTCATCCCAACGAGCTGCTAGCTTTGCTTCTTAGGCGACATTCAGGCTTGTAGAAAAAAGGTTTTTGAAGCTTTTAGAAGCCTTAAATTGAAACCTCTAGGCACTAAATGTGGCTGAATTAAAGAAATTCCTCACTCTGTGTTTTTGTTAACATTTTTATTTGCAGTTTAAGTCCTAATTAAAACAACAGAATCATTAATCAATCATTAAGTAGCAAGTAAGCAGCATGTATGTATATTGGCATCCTGGTCCTCCTTGAAATTAAAGATATTATGTTCTCAAACTGTTTAAGAATCACTGAATTTAAGTGATGAATCTACCTGGTTATGTTTTGTGCTCGTTTTGTTTTCCTGCAGCTTTATAATGAAGAAGTTCTGGACCTTTTTGACTCGACACGAGACATGAAGCAGAAATCTCACATCAAGATCCACGAAGACGCCAGCGGAGGAATCTACACGGTGGGCGTGACCACGCGGACGGTTTCCTCTGAGGCCGAGGTAAAAACTGTGTTTGGGGTCTGTTTTCACTGGTCAGTGTTAGTTTCAACTGGATGATAAATCAGAAATTAAGATTCTTTTAAATTATAGTTTTGCATAGATTACATTTTTTATTGCAATTTTTATTTATGTGATTGTTTTACAGTGTTATTAAAAGCAAATTATGACATGAAATAGTGTTTATTAATGGAGCTACACTCATAAATCTGAACCTCCATGGTACCATGTGGTCTTTACGAATACACTTTCCCTCATTTATTATTAATGCATTATTAATTCCTGCACTGATGTTTTGGTTTAACGAATGCTGCAGAGTATTTGTTGCAGTTTCTTTGCAGCTGAATCAGAGTTGAATCGATGTGTTAATGTTTAAATCTCTTTCTTTCTCTGTGCAGATGATGCAGTGCCTGAAGCTGGGGGCTTTGTCTCGCACCACAGCCAGCACTCAGATGAACGTCCAGAGCTCTCGATCACACGCCATCTTCACCATCCACCTGTGCCAAGTTCGCGTCTGTGCCTCCGACAATGTTCGTACAATCTAAGCATCATTTGTAACAAGACGAGGATGCTTCGAGGACAGGTCAGTGCTGTGAAACTGACCGCTGTTTCTCTGTGTCTTTGTCTCTCAGCAAGAAAACGAGACCGATAACAGAGTCTCCAACGGAAACTCTGAGATGGACGAGTACGAGACGTTGACGGCCAAGTTCCACTTTGTGGATCTCGCCGGTTCTGAGAGGCTGAAGAGAACCGGAGCGACCGGCGACCGAGCCAAAGAGGGCATCTCCATCAACTGTGGACTGGTGAGCTTCTTCCTGTCCTGCGTCGCTCCGGCAGGATCTGTAAAGTCACTGCATGTTGCAGAGAAGCCAGAGCCACTGATGTGCTTGAGTTTGACTGCCATCTAGTGGCTGAATGTTCTAAATCTATCCTGTACAAAGTAGCAGGAGAAAAATGGTGAAAAAATTACACAATTTTAGCCCAAAATATGCAAAACCTTCAGACTTAAGATCTTATTACCAAGAATGTGGATGTATTCAATGAGAGAAACACAAAAAAAAGTCTCAGATGTAGTAAAAAAAAATTTTCTTGAATAAAGGAATACAGGAAAGTTTTTACTTATTTGTCATTATCCCCATCATCTTAGGGTTTCTCTCTATATACTCTGTTTCTGGAGAATTTGAGGTGTGTTGTCCTGGTAAAGAAAAAGGTTATAAAGGTCATGAAACACATGAAATAATAGGAAAATATGAAGCTTTTTTTAAAAAAAAACATTTAATTTGATCAAGGTTATTTGTCTTTTTTTTACTGTTTAAGTGATGAGCAGCATGTTCATATATTTCATACTGTACAGAACAAACTGCTGCGTCACCTCCATGTTTTTCTCACCTCTTTGCTCCCCTTCTTTGCTCTGCAGCTCGCTCTGGGGAATGTAATCAGCGCTCTGGGTGACCGAGCCAAGCGAGCCTCACATGTGCCTTACAGAGACTCCAAACTCACCCGACTTCTGCAGGACTCGTTAGGAGGAAACAGGTTGGTGGACTGAATCCAGAGGAGTCCTGGTGCTCAAAGAGTTCATCATTTAAATCAGCAAACATGAGCAATCAGCTCTAAAAACTTTATTATGAGACTGTTTTTTCTTATTAGCATTTCTTATTATAGATTAAGCAAAACAGCCGAGGAAAAAAACATTGAGAGCCAATCATTAATAAACATTATTTGGTTAAGAAGAGACAATAATTTTAGAAAAAAATGACCTTTTTAAGACAGCTGAATGTCATAAGTAAAAATGCAAAAGTCTGCTCTGTTTTGTTAGATTTAATAATCTACTTTAGCCTGCATGCTCCAAAGTTTAGTTTCTGTTCTTGCAGCCTTCTATTTATTAAATGTTCATGCATTAAATACACAATATTTATCAAACTGTGCATCAGTTCTTGTTAGAATTGTGCAGCTCAGCCAAAACTTCAATGAATATCTGTCCTCAGCCAAACAGTGATGATCGCGTGCATCAGCCCGTCTGACCGTGACTTCATGGAGACGCTGAACACGTTAAAATACGCCAACCGAGCCCGAAACATCAAGAACAAGGTGATGGTGAACCAGGACAAGGCCAGCCAGCAGATCAGCGCTCTGAGGACGGAGATCGCTCGGCTGCAGATGGAGCTGATGGAGTACAAGACGGTAAATTTAAATTTAAATGTATTTCATGTCAGAAAGAACCATAAGAGCATGTTTTAAGACTCCTCCTTGTTACCTCCTCCTCCCACCTCCTGCAGGGTAAACGCATGGCGGGTGAGGACGGCGTGGAGAGCTTCAGCGACATGTTCCACGAGAACTCCATGCTGCAGACGGAGAACAGCAACCTGAGGGTGAGAGTGAAGGCCATGCAGGAGACCATCGACGCCCAGCGGGCGAGGCTCACCCAGCTGATCAGTGACCAGGCCAACCAGGCTCTCACCAGGGCAGGTGGGTCTGAACCTGCAGACACAAGAAGTCTTTGAATGATTTCTGTCTTTTGTCTCCATCGTATTTGTAAACTGCTTGAATCTGCTCATTGCAAAGTCACAGTGAATACAGGACGAGATGTTGTTGAGGGGCATCAACAGGTAGAGTTAAGTATCTACTGATCACAGGGTTGGTGGTTTAGTTCCTACCTCCTTTTATCCATCCTTTGCCTTTTGTGCATGAGAAAAAGCAGCTCTGTGCAAAGAAACAATGCTAAATTGAATCTGCAGATTGTAGAGATTGTAAAAAAGGTTTTTTAATGCAAGGTTTGATGAATCTTTGCCAACAAGATAGAAACAGACCATCCACTATGGTGAGAAAAAGAGAAAACAGGATGAGATCACATCAGTTTGGTTTATTAAAAAAACGTTTCCTCTTCCTTCTTTCTCCTCTTGATTTTCGTGCAGGTGAAGGTGGAACTGAAGAAATTGGAAACATGATTCAGAGTTACATCAAAGAGATTGAAGACCTCAGGTAAACAACTCTGACTGGATAGAAACTGTGGCCCATTTTCATATTATGTTCAATAAGATACAATGCAATAAATGTAATCTGTACTTTGTTTTTATTAGTTTATATACAAAACAAGCTGCCAATCAAACGGGGACTACTGCTGCGAACCTTTTTCCTGCAGAGTTAAATACTTAGTTTTTTATATTCTTATATTTCCTCAGAGTTGACTCAACTTATATTTGCAATAACTTTTCTTTTTCTGGCTGAATCGGCTGCTTAATTTTTATTTTGTGTTGCATTGTGGGACAGTTGTTTCCATCAGCAGGACAGATAAAGTTAAGAGAAGTTTATTTGCAGTTTATCATCTTTCATTGAACTTCACATGGTTCATTTTTCTTTTTTTTTTTGGACCTTTCAGCCCAAGTTTCTTTATACTTAAAGCTCTGTTTATAAAGTATTTTTGACCCTAAAAGTCAGATGTGTTCACCTGAGAGACATGAAAATGTACAAAAGTGAGGGGAGGCATGAAAATAAGGAACAGAGATGCCATGGGATTCCTCTCTGCTCTTTGATTTTTAAACTTTGTGTTTTCATCCTGTTTGTTTGTTTGCCTGGATCTCGCCATCAGAGCCAAACTCCTGGAGAGCGAGGCCGTGAACGAGCACCTGAGGAAGAATCTGTCTCGAGCCTCCAACCGTCAGTCGTTCTACGGCGGCCCCGGCTCCTTCTCCTCCACGTCGCTCGCCCCCGAGAAGGAGACCTCTGACATCATCGAGCTCGCCAAAAAAGACCTGGAGAAACTGAAGAAACGAGAGAAGAAGAAAAAGAAAAGGTACTAAGACTTTTACAGACAGAAGCCTGAGTCGTTTGTCTCCTTTAAACACATTTATGAATGGCTGTTTTTGATCGGCTGTGATGTTTCAGGTATTTAAAAATGAGTCAAAGTGAACTTTTGGACTTTGGATGATGCAGTTTGACTCATTACACATGTATATGTTGTACATTATACATTGTATTAACAGTTTTGTACATTGAAACATGCATTTTAAAAGCCTGAGGACCTTTAATCGTGACTTGCAAGCTGAGACAAAAACAGAAGCTGAATTATTTTATGTGCTGTTTTATTCACTTTATTTATAGACATTAAACAAAATTCTAATATTAGAAATAAAGATTAGTTTTGTGACAGTATTCTAGTGCTGATTCACATATAAATTGGACTTAAAGGAGCATTTCAGCAGCAGTAGACTTTGATCAGAGGCTGCAGGTTGAAAACAGCTTTGCTTCGGGGTGTTTTGAGGGGGATGAAAGGTGGGATTTTTCCGTGCACAGCTCCGTCTGACCATTCTTCCCTCCATTCTTCCTTCCTTCCTTCCTTCATCTCTTGCTTCCTTCTCTCGTTTGACCCTTCACCCCTCCCTGAAGACTCCAGCAGCTGTTGGAGGAGAGAGAGAGGGAGGAAAGGGAGGAGGTGGTGGAAGAGGTTGAGGACGCCAGGTTTGTCAGAGCTTCCACCCTCCTGTTGCCATTCCCTTCCTTTGCTTACCCCTCCCCCCCCCTCTAATTTAACATTTTACTTTTTGGCTTTTTGTTTATTTTTGGCAGGTAGTTCCCCACCTGGACTGAGACTCGCTACCATAGACGCACGTCCCTTCCATAAAAACACATTTTTTCTTACATAATAGGCCATTTTCTCACATTAGATCTCCTGTGTGAACCTTTAGCTCATCCATTGACTCATCCCTGCTTTCTGATGCATCTTTTTTAATATTTTACTGACTATGTAACGGTATAAAAGACAACCTCAAACTAAAAAGAGTGAGAGATTTTAGTCACAAAGTTTTAACCCTTTAATTCAGCTTTATTTAAACATTTTCTGTTTAGTTTATTAGTGTTAAATAGGAGTGAGGCAAAAGAAAATACAGGGATATGTGAATCTTCTTTTATTTATGTCAGACTGTGTGAATCAACCTTTAATGTACTAAAACATTGGGTGATAACTTCCTGTTTTTACTCTGTTGTGTTGATCTTTTTGTTGTGTTTTTTTGGTCACTTTTATCCTGATGTTTTTCCTGCCAAACGCCACTTTAAACAGCGCTAACCTTCTTTGTTTGGATAAAACATTTATCCAACAGATCTGCTTCATGGACTTGAGTCACAAATTAATTTTTTTGCTCTGCATTTTCCTCTCATGTTTTCCCTTTTTTTTTTTTACTTTTTTCTGTTTTTCTAGAGTCTGACGTGATGCCTCCCTCCTAAGTTTAAAAAAAAAAACACTGTCTTTTAAACAAACATGCTAATAAAAAGAAACAAAACAACATCGTTTTTTTAGGTCAAAATGTTGCGAGAGAATGTATAAATGCATAAAACTCTCTTTATCTGTGTAATAGTGCAAAAATCTACATGAATGTCGCATTAAATTAAGTTATTAAGAGCTTAATTTCTAAACGGTGGTGAAGCTTGTTTGCAAAAAAGACAGTGATCCTGATGAAATCTGTGCTTTATGTAATTTTAATTAAAAAAACTAAAGGTGTTTTGTTTGTTTACATGTGTGTCACAGCACCTGTGGAGGTGCATCATATGTTCTCAGAAAACCTTCATGGCAAAGTCTCAGAGGATTGATGATGCTTTTTATTCATGTTTCAGTGCCAACAAAGAGGAAGTTCCCGACAACGAGCAGGAAAAGATCTCAGAGAAGGAAATGACGGAGCGAGTCAATGAGGACGCAGAGATGGTACGGCTGAAAGTTTCACCTCTACATTCAGTCAGTAAAGTTCCTTCAGTTTTAAAGACATCTGTGTTTTTTCTTGCAGGAGGTCCAAGAAGGCAGCGACCACGAGGAAGGAGAAGAGGAGGACGAGGAGGAGGAAGAGGAGATGGATGTGGAGGAGAGCTCAGACGATTCGGACTCCGAGTCGGATGAAAAAGGTAAGAGGGGCGGCGTCCAGTCTCTATTTCCCACTGATTCACCACAAGGGGGAGCTGTTTAGTCATTGACAGACCAGATTTACACGTATGAACCAACCAGAACCTCGATACACTGAGTTTTGGGCCGAGGTGGATAAAATACTCAGATCCTTTTTCTGAAATAAAACTTCTAATAACACTGTAGAAAAACTGCATTGAGAATAAAAATCCTGCTTTGAAAATTTTACATAATTTAGAGGATGAATGTGATGTGTAATCAGGAAACTGCACTTTAAGAATCAAAAGTAAAAGTATGCACTACAGAAAGATCCAGTTATAAGTAAAGTGACAAATTAATGGTGTTTCTTTCACTCCCCCGGCAGTTTGATACTAAAATTATATTTGATAAATTAATTAAACAAAATAATTAAAAGAAAAAGGTCACATTAATGAAGCTGGAACCATGAAATGACACCGTTTTGGATAAAATTTGCATGAACACATCCTAAAGTAACTTAACACTCAAATGTAATGGAGTAAAAAGTGCAATAATCCGTTTGAAATAGAGTGGAGTTGCACGAAAGGAAAGACTCTAATTAAATACAAGTACCATAAATTTTAAGTGCAGCACTCAAGAAAATGTACCAATTTATGTTCCAACACTGTTTTAAGGGACATTTACTTTCATTTTAATCTTCTAATAATTTCAACCAAGATGCATTTTAGACATTTCAGATACAAGAACATTTCTAACTGCTAAATAAGGAGCAATGAAACAATCTGAGCTCTCAAATTAACTCATAATTCAGTCTTTTTATAACATTTATACCATCATGTACTCATACATTTTGATATAAAATCAAGCCACATGATTCAGGTGTCATGTTTTTTGAATGCAGCCGGAGTTGTCTCTCTGTTTGTTTGTGTTTGTGTTCAGGTGTTTTACTGAGGAGGTTTAAAAGCCCAGAAACACATCGAGGAAGGAAAGCGAGTTAATGCCGACGTGATAATCAAAAGCGAAGCAATAAGTGTTTTAAATGGTGATGAGATGTTTGCAAACCTAAATGAATTTGTTCCGAACTGAACAATTAAAATTACTGAGGCGAGCAACAAAGAACAAAAGAGCTGAAAACAAACAAGAAACAACCGAAATAAGCTGCATGAAAGCTGTTAATATGTGGATGTTTACACTTTTGTTTGCTGTTTTCTTACAAAATGAGGAGAAACTTGTTTTGTTTTTTGTTTTATTTGCAGAAAAAAAACATGAATTCATATTTTTAAAACACCTTAGCTTGTTGTTTTTTGTTTTATTTGTGTTAAAACTTTAAAAATCAAACACAAATTAAGTCAATAAAGAGAAAGAAAAGACATTTTCTTCAAGTACGATAAAAGAAAATTCAAAAAGGATGATGAATTTAGCAGCATTAAAACCCAAAAGATGCTGCTAAACTTGGCTGTAACATCCCTGTGAACGCTCCATCTGATCGTGTTTGTCCGACAGAGAACTTCCAGGCCGACCTGGCCAACATCACCTGTGAGATCGCCATCAAGCAGAAGCTGATCGACGAGCTGGAGAACAGCCAGCGGCGTCTGCACACGCTCAAGCAGCAGTACGAGCAGAAGCTGATGATGCTGCAGTGCAAAATCAGGGACACCCAGCTGGAGAGGGATCGTGTCCTGCAAAACATGAGTAAGACGAGGACGCAGGAGGGAAAGAGTCATAGATCAGTCAGTGGGAAGAGCTTTGCACTGCACCGACACGCTGAACATCATTTGTCCACTCACGTCCAGGCAGTTTGGGTGAAAATATGGGATTTTTTTTAAATGTAGGCACTTTTGATGAATCTATTTCAGTCCAAAAGTGGAGTATATTTAAGTTCTTGCTTGTCCTACTTGTATTTGGAAGAATATATATCTTACTCTACATGTTTGATCTCAGTTTTTGTCCTTTTGAAATGATAAAAACGCTGCAGATTTGATAAAGAGAGTCTTTTAAAGCCACTATATTCATGTTCTTCAGCAGCAGCTCACAGTGATAGATCAGAGTTTTGTCAAATGCAGATTGAAAGCATCGAGGAGATTTCAGTTTATTTAATAAAAAAAAACATAAATGGGACTTTTTAAAAACTGCAGATCAAGATTTTTGACAGTAAAAACATTAGAAAAAGCATATTTATAACTGCAGAACTATGAGAGAAACATGAATTATCTCCCAGCTAAAAGTGACGGAGTGCATTTCTTAAGACATTATTGGATTTTCCCTTTTTTTGAGGATGGATACGATCAGTTTATTCATTTTTTGTTATAAATCACAGATTCAGTAGAAAGCGGCTCAGAGGACAAAGCTCGTAAGATCAAGGCCGAATACGAGAAGAAGCTGAGCGTCATGAACAAGGAGCTTCAGAAGCTCCACTCGGCTCAGAAGGAGCACGCCCGCCTGCTGAAGAACCAATCACAGTACGAGAAGCAGCTGAAGAAGCTGCAGATGGACGTGGCGGAGATGAAGAAGACAAAGGTGGGATTGGCTTCAGTGCTTCTCAGTGATGATTCTGTTCTGTAAAACTTGCAATATAAAACTGTATGTATATATCAAGTTATGGATGCATCAGAAACTTGCAGTTCAATCACATCAAATGCAAAAAAATTAATTGATTTGCTTCTTTTCATGTTTTCTGTTGTGATCTTTTCTTTCAGTCTTTGTTCCTGTTGATTTTCCATTTAAATGTTTTCACTTTTTGTAGTTTTAAAAACCAGAAATGACTCAGATGAAGTGAAACTTTGTGTAGGAAGCATTTTGAAGGAAAAAAAGAAAGGAGAGGAGGATTCAAGAAAAGCTCCATTAATCAAAAAGAGCTCAATAATCTTATGAGAGCTGTCACAGCAGAATATTGATTCACTCTCTCAGTATTTGTGTGCATAATGTAAATATTTGTGGTTTGATGCTTCAGGTGCGTCTCATGAAGCAGATGAAGGAGCAGCAGGAGAAGAACAGGATGAACGAGTCTCGCAGAAACAGAGAAATTGCATCGTTGAAGAAAGACCAGCGCAGGCAAGAGGTCGGTTTTCATCTTCTCCACCTTCGTCTTTCGCTTCAGCTTGTTGTTATTACATCAGTGTCATCATACTGTTCTTGTGTTACAGCACCAACTGAAGTTACTGGAGGCTCAGAAGAGGCAGCAGGAGCTTATTCTGAGGAGAAAGACGGAGGAGGTGAGAAGCAGCAGAAGAAAAGATGTTTTTTACAGAGAGTTTGGATGCAGAAATACACTTTGGTTTGCTTTCCTGTTTACTGTGTGTGACAGGTGACGGCTCTGAGGAGACAAGCCAGGCCCACTTCAGGTAAAGTCATCAGGAAGGTC
Organism: Ctenochaetus hawaiiensis; assembly: GCA_029783645.1. NCBI lineage: Eukaryota > Metazoa > Chordata > Actinopteri > Acanthuriformes > Acanthuridae > Ctenochaetus > Ctenochaetus hawaiiensis. The sequence continues at coordinate 24,273,017 of JAPZDY010000023.1, forward strand.
AACGTCCCAGAACCGATCCAGGACTCCCCCCACAGACCTCCTTCTGGACGCATGTACTCCTCCGGCAACGCTGCTCCCAACGGCACTCGGTGAGTCTGTTTGTGCATTTATCATGTCAGATTTCTGCATGTTAACATCTGCCCTGATGTGTTTAAAAGTGTTAAATCTTCTGGTTAATCCACCTGTCTGATGCCGTGTGTGCAGGTCTTCCTACAGGCGTTCAGTCGGTGTTTACTCCACCAGAGTCGCACGCAACAAGTGGCAGTGTCTGGAGCGACGGATCTCTGACGTCATCATGCAGAGGATGACCATCTCCAACATGGAGGCCGACATGAACCGCCTCCTCAAGGTGAAGCTGCAGCAGAGCTTTGATCTTCTGATGTTGCCGTAAGATGTCTTGGTTTGCTAACACCTCTGCCTTTAATTCTGTGGCAAATCCCCTGAAGCAATGCAGCCAGTGTCTACATGCTGTGGTGCAACATCTGGTTGGTTTAAACAGTGGAAAACATGTTCTTGATCAGTCTGATGCTACCAAAACAGCAACAAAAGACATTTTAAAGTGTGAAATCTCATCCTGCACTCAGTCACAATGCACTTTTTTAAGTAGAAGTAAACAAAATCAACACAAAAATATGAGATTTTCTGCTGTTTGTATCTGATTTGTTATCTAATTTGTTTGTCAAATGCCAAAATACAAAGTTAACACATGCATGCAGTTATTTTCTACCAAAGTTTCTGCTGAATCTAATTGATTTTGGCATCAGAGAGGCTTGAGAATCATCCAGCAGATGTCTGTGAGGGGGCCTTTCACATGTTTTTTAAAACCCAAATGTGAAGCCAGTGAAAACTCGTGACTTTAATCACTGCAACTCGCACATTTCGTCATCATGAGCAGGAAGCAAAGATTAAAATAAAACCTGGCATAACTTTGGGATGCAGGAATCTGTTTTTCTTACAAGTCAGTGTGTTTTTTGTCTCCAAGCAACGAGAAGAGCTGACCAAGCGTAAAGAGAAGGTCATCAGGAAGAGAGACCGGCTGGTGAGGGAGGGGCCAGAGGCAGAGAAGGCGGTGCTTCCCCTTAACGAGGAAGTGGACGCGTTGACGGCCAACATCGACTACATCAACGACAGCATCGCAGACTGTCAGGCAAACATCATGCAGATGGAGGAAACCAAGGTGAAAAATATGTTTAGTTGGTTATTGGACAGTTAAATGAGTTCATAATAACTCGCCGAAACTTTTACGCAATTAAAAGTGTTCTCAGTAGGTTATTTCACCAAGAAGTTCAGTCTTGGAGAATTTATCTCTCCACAAAAAATGTCTTTTTGTAGCTGGATTTGTTTTAAACTCCCGTCTTTTCCAGGAGGAAGGTGACACAGTGGACGTCTCGGCTGTTGTCGGTTCCTGCACTCTGACAGAAGCTCGTTTCCTCCTGGATCACTTCATGTCAATGGCAATCAACAAGGTACCAACACTGATAATAGTGTTTATTAGAAAGAGTGAAATGTCACTAATGTCTGTGCTTATTTGCTACATGAAGAATGAATAAGAAACCAGCATAGTCAGCACATCTGCTCACCTGATTTTTCACCCAGGTATTCAGGTAATTTTGCTTTATAGCATCAAAAGAAGATTAATTATGCTACATTAAGTCGATAATAATCCGTCCCTCCAGGAATTCGCGATGTTGCGATCGCAACAATTAACGCAAATTCAACCAATCTCCGTGAATTCTGCGCGAC
>JAPZDY010000023.1:24284218-24307941 GCA_029783645.1 Ctenochaetus hawaiiensis
TTTTTTAGAAAAGCTGCTGCGAATTCAGGCATTTTAGGCCGCAAGAATCTTGAAAAACGCCCGCGAAATCCTGGAGGGACTGATAAATGTTCATTCCCATTGTTCTTGCAGATTTATCATCCCTTTTCCCAGTTACTTTATAACAAATTTAGGCCAAATAATCCTAATATCCTAAATAATCCTAAAAGTACTAAATTCTTGTATCTAAATTTAAATAAAGCATCAAGTTTAAGCTTCGACTGTCAAAGAATCTGTGATGAGATTTTTTAGAGCAACACTTTTTAATCTTACTTCATGATTTCTCGACAAGATCATAACTAAAATATTAAATATGTTATATTTAACACTTTGAAAGTTTTTCTCTTTTTGTGAATATGGCAAAGCTCATCCATGTGTTATCCGTGTGTGTGTGTGTGTGTGTGTGTGTGCTCAGGTCCTCCGGTCAGGTTAATGTTGGAGATGTGTGCGCGTCGAACACCAGCCGCACCGTCACCATCCCGGCAGGAGAAAACCAGATCAACCAGATCGCTCTGAACCCCAGTGGGACGGTTTTGTACGCCGCCGCCGGAAACTCCGTCAGAGTGTGGGACCTGCGAAGGTGGGAGGGGCTTTTTATAGATCCTGCTTGATGTGTTTTTAAAGTTTTAAACCTAAAAACTGTTGAGTTTGATGATCCCCTGTTTGTTTTTCTTACATTGTGCCAACAGCAGGTTAAAATTTCTGTGTGCAAACTTTATATTTTCCTCATGAGGTGGGTCTCATGATTGATCATAAACATAATGCTAAAAAACATGAACCATTAATTATTTAATGATTAAATTATGGCTGTTTTTAGCTTTTCAACATGTACTTATCTCTTCTTTAGCTAAATTTACTGAAAGTGCGACAGTTTCAGCTAAACTTTGGCTACATAAGCTTGTAAATCATCAAACATTTCAAATGATCGGTGCTATTTCTCTGCTATCAGGTGACACAATTGTTTCCCCCGGTGTTTTTATGCAGCAAGAGTTTGTGATTTGCATAACAGCTTAAAGGATATTTGCCGTGAAAAGGCTGTAACTGTTTTAGTTTCCCATAACGGTCAACATGCTGATTCAAAAGCTTTTCCACCATACTCAACGTGTGCTGCTGCATTTCTGATGCAGAACAGTCGTCATGAGTTAATTCAAAGTCCTATTTCTCTTGGCTGCTCACTTGACAGAGCCGATTCAATGTGACACCAGACGGGAATCCAATCCAACGCCGTCATCCGTCACTGACAGCCAGCTAATATAAGTTTTGATGAATTGCCTCTTTGTTTCTCCTGGAAAATAAAAAAAAACAGTTGATAAGAGTCAGTTTGGATGATGGAAAATAACTTTGTTTATTCACATATCACTTTTTTTTTTTTACCAGGAGTGAATTATTTATAAGGTAAATAAATAACTGTTGTCACCACAACATTGTGCTATAAACTAAAACTGATATTTAATTTCATCTCAGTCGTTTTTGACCTGATGTTTCCCTCCGTGAATGCAATGATCCGAACTTAGAGACTCAGACTTTGTGAGTTTTTATGTGTTTATTTACATTTTGTCCTCTTTGTCAGATTTGCATCCACAGGGAAACTTACTGGTCACCTTGGTCCTGTGATGTGTCTCACTGTCGATCGGTCCGGAAACAACCAAGACCTGGTGATCACCGGGTCCAAAGACCACTATATCAAGGTGTGTTTGCATATTTTTAATGCTTAATCTTTCCTCTGAGTCCTGAATAATACAACGTGGAGAGATTTAGATCATCGTAAGTAGTAAAAGGTGTTTAAATCAACAGCTTTGAAGTTAGATTTCACAATAAAAGCATGACTATAACACTTTTTAAATGCATAACTGTGCTTGTTGCAGCTGTTCGATGTGACTGAAGGCTCTCTGGGAAGCATCAGCCCCACACACAACTTTGAGCCTCCACATTACGACGGCATCGAGTCCCTGGTGGTTCAGGGAGACATTTTCTTCAGCGGCTCTCGAGACAACGGCATCAAGAAGTGGGACCTGGACCGCAAAGACCTGCTGCAGGTACAGCTGGATGCGTGGTCGAGTAAAGCAAAATTTCATTTTATGCTTCCTCCTGCATGTTCTGTGGTGCAATAAAAACTGAAGATGCTATAATTTTAATAATTAAGTGATGAGTAAAGAGTAAAGTTTCATTAAAATATTCAACTTTAAATTCACAAATGAAAGTATTTTTAAAAACTGCTATTTTTCTCTCCGACAGCAAGTCCCGAACGCCCATCGTGACTGGGTCTGTGCTCTGGGTGTCGTCCCCGGGTCTCCGGCCCTGCTGAGCGGCTGCAGGGGTGGGGTGCTCAAGCTGTGGCACACGGACACTCTGGGGACTCTGGGGGAGCTGAAGGGTCACGAGAGTCCCATCAACAGCATCTCCACCAACAGCAGCCACCTGTTCACCGCATCCGAGTGAGTAATTTCAGGAGAAAAATGAAGATTTCTGCAATTTTCTGTCTGAATAACTGTATTCATTGACTTCCCCTTGACTCTGCAGACGCTCGGCTGCAAAGATGTGCGAATAGTAAACACCACAGACTCTTTTTATTAAAACTTCTGATTCTTATAAACTTTCTATTACCTTGAATTTGTTATCACCTCCTGCTGTTTGCAACGGAAAGCAGCAATCTGAAGATCCCAATCAGCAGGAGATTAAAGATTTAAAAACTGTCTAACATGCCTTCACCTTTTTTTTCACCTGACTACCACTTTTATAAATGTGTTTTTTGAGTTTCGGTAAGAAAAAATTACAGCATGTATCACAGTTTGTCAGTGCTGTCGCCTTTTTTTTAAGTTTTAATAGAAAGTGATTCTGTTTATCATAAAAGCTGTTGAGCATTTTGCACCAAAAACCTTAAAAATAAGTACAAAAAACTAAAATTATGTAACAAGTGTTGAAAAGTGCTTCACACTTGCAAATTAAAATATAAATAACTGTTGATGAAAGATAAGCAAGAAACACTAAAAGTGCACATAAAGGCAAGGGAGCATCAATAAAATGCCTTAATGAATTACAGGTACGAGATGAGATTTGAAGGAAAAATGTGACATTTTGAAAAATGGGCTCATTCACTTACATGCCGAGAGTTAAATGAGAAAATCGATGTCGCCCTCATTTCTGGAGTCTCTGGTGGTTGCCAGGCAACCTCACAGTGATGACAAGACTCCAGGAAGTGGTCGGCTATCAGGGCTGCAGCTATCGATTGTTTGCATCGTTGATTAATCAGCACAAAAGTCTCCCAGTTTATCATTGGGTGTGTAAACTGTGGAAATATGTGAATCTGTGAGCCCACGTTCACATCTTCATGATGCTGTTTTGGTCCCTTGACAGTCCGAATATTTAGTTTTGGCAGTTTTGCTTAAAAAAAAAAAAGAGTTTATGCTTCATGGATGAGCAACTGGAGCAACTGGATTTGTAATTTAAATCCTAAATTTGCCTCAGTTCACATCAAGAGAAAAAGTCTGTAAGTGATAACGACATCAAGCTTTTTGAAACAGATTTTTTTTTCACCCTGAAGCGGCTTTAGAAACAAAGCACATTTCCATCTACTGACAAAATGGAAACGCTGCAAATTACACCAGTCAGCAAAGTGTGGTGTAAATGAAGTACGGAAAAGCATTGAAACAGTGAAACAAGTCCAAGTTTCGCATTCAGCATCAGTTGCGTCTTGAACATGATGCTGCATGCAAACCATTAGCTTGTTATCTTTGTGCTAATTAACTTTAATTCCCTAAAAAACTGTCTCCTGTTCTTGTCTTCCAGCGACCGCACGGTGAAGATCTGGCGTGCTCGCGGTGGACTGGACAGCACCTTGGAGGCGACCGACAATGCAGACGAGGTGGCCAGTAACTGAACACGGCGCCACCTGCTGGGTTTGACTCTGAAAGGACGCTAACAGCATCTTCTGAAGCTGCTGCCCTGCACTTTGACCCCTGACTACTCAAGCCCACTGCAGACTCCTAAAACACACCTTGGATGCCATGTAACCTTTGTCTCTGCACGTGCGGAGCGTCCTGCTGATCAGATGTAGTTCAACGTGTCCTTAATGACTTTTTGCGACATAAACTCCTTTTTTTCCTCTTTTTTTTTTTTGGGGCTGTAGACAAAACGTCATGGTGGATTATGATAAGAAAACAAGACGTTTATTTAAGAGTTAAACCTGACAGACACATTCGTAGAACATGTCTCTACTGCTCAGCTTTGATCAACGCTGACAGAAAAACACAGGAAAAGGAGAGCAGAGAGTTTTGTTAGATTAGAGAAAAAACAGACAGGAAGTTGAGTGTTAGAGGAGAAAAAGGTGGCAGAGCTAACTGGGTTGGTAGCTGGTCTTCTCAGCCCGGTTCTTCCGGTTTCTTGGGACTGTTGAGATTGTTTCTCTGCACTCGAAGCCGAACCAATGTCCCCGTGCTCCTTTTTCCCTCCAAATTATACAAAAGTGGCTTTACTGTACGTGATAAAGACAAATCACCGTTCCCCCTTAACCTCCCTGTCCTGCTTTTGTGCACCCCCTTCCTCAATTTCAGCAGCTGTTTAAGATCAGCGACCAAAATTGTGCTAATTTGTCGTCTTTGCTGTCCTGCGCTGCACTCGTCACCAGAACACAATTAACAGTAACGGCTTCACTTCATGCAAAAGTTTGACATTTGGGAAATATGTTTATCTGCTTTCTTGCCTTGTTTGTTATGATGCATGTCTGTCTGTTCAACTTAAGGCTACAGCTAGTGGCTCATTAGCTTAGCTTAGCTTAGCATGAGCACTGGAAACAGGGAGAAACAGCCACCCTTAATGTCACAAAATCCAATCTGATTTTAAAGGCTGTTGTGTTCTGAAAGATCAGTAACTTCCTTTTTTTCAGCTTTTCTTTTATACAATTTGTTTTTTTAATCAACTAAACAAACAAAATGATATAAGTTAATCATCTTTAGAAGTGCTGCTTGACAGATTTTGTTACTTTTAGCCAGAACCAGGCTTTTAAGTTAAACTAAGCTAAGTTAAGCTAAGCTAACTGGCTGCTAGCTGAAGCTGATATCAATCTTCTTCTTGAATTCTCTGACTGAAAGCAGTGAAGCATTTTTCCCCAAAATGTCGAGCTGAACCTTTAACTCTTGAGCACTTGTGAAAAGCGACACAGTTAGTCTTTGAGAAACACTTGATCCTTCTTAAATGTGAGCAGGTTCGGCAGTATATTCTACACTTGTTGTCCATGTTTTCATCCTGTGTAAACACGTGTGTTCACATGTTGCAGTTAGCGCTCACTGAACCCACGTTTAAACTCCCATGCTGCTAAGTCGTGCACTCACCTTCTTCATCCCTATAAGAGGGCTTCTCTGTCATGGACTCCGGGTGAGGTCCGCTCAGCACCGAGCAATGTGTATATAAATGTACTAGTATCTTTTGTTTTGTTTTTGGAGAGGAGAGGCCTTCGGACTCTGCCCGTGTCGTGAGCCCAACCACGCCGCCTGACGTCTGTCTCCCGGTTCTGATCCTTGTGGGGCCTTCCTGGAGACCCTCGCGGTCTCCCCCGATGTATCTGATCTGTCTGTGGCGATTGTGTGCTGTCACTTTTGAATGTTTGGTGAAACAGCAGTTGTAGGCATAATTCAATGCATATCTAATGTATGTAAACATTGTATTTAAAAAAATAAATCTGACTGAATGTTTTTTTTTGTGGGACCACTGATCTGAACGCAGTCTCACAAGAGCCGATAGGACCAGGACTGATGAGCAGTATTAAGCTTTTGGACAGGAGGCGGCAGGTTTGTTTAGTGGCCTGTGGTTTAGTTAATTTTTTTTTCTCTGTTTTATTTGTTATGCTGTTCCTGTTCCACATATCCTGAGCGTTTCCCCTCTCTGGAGTTTTAGTGGCCATTCTGAAATGGCACTCTGTAGCGATTCTAATGTCAGATGCCTGGTGAGAATAAACGCCATCTGTCAAAAACAACCAACTCTCTGAGTGTGTGTTTATTTCTTGGTTTTATTAGTCATTTAGAAACTGCTATTGATATTTCTGTGGGTTGGCTGCTCGTACAAATATCTACAGTTATGTTTGTATTTTAATTTTTTCAACAAATGTGTGAGTGAAGGAGTTTCACACTTGTTTTTTTCACACCTTTTTTGGTAAAACTTGACCTCAAATCCCATTTTAGCATTTACAAGCATTATGTAAACATTTAATAATGTTATAAAACATTATAATAAGTACAGTTTTAAATGTTTACATGTTGTGAAATGTTAAGTGCTGTAAAGTGGATCAACAATTAGGCTGCTTCTCCCAAATTATACAAACTTTACTATATTGTGATTCATAAGAATCCACTTATTGGCACCAACATAAGTTGCTGTTGTCAGATACATTAATTAACAGTCATATCTGCCCACAATTACGCTATTAAAAGAAAAAAAACATGGAAACTAAGTATGGTTTATGTTTCTCTGGTTCACTGTCTTTATGTTTATTTTATCTGCATTCTCACTTTCAGTAAATGTTATCAATTTCTGCCTCTTGATCCACTGAGGAAGCACATTTCAGTCACATTTGTCACCATGTCAACCCACTGTTCAAGTCTGAGAAGCTCCTTTTTATTACATATTACTTTTTTTAAGACACAAATTCAGAGATAAATCTTTTCCTTAATGCTCTTCATCTGTTCTCAAAACCTAAAATGTCTGTTAAGCTTCCCCGGAAATGAGTAAATCCTTCACATGACCACAAGATGTGTGAATGATCATCATTTATGTGCCTCCACAAACTCCAACATTGATGCTGTTAAAAGCAGTTATTTTTAATCTCCTTCTCTTATTCCTGTTCATATCTGCCTTTTTTCAGTGAAGCAGGTGGTGATTTTAAAAGCAGTAGAATTGTTTCAAGTGTTTGAAGTTGTTAAAGTTGACCACAAGGTGGCAGTAGCAGCACCTAAAGAACTGACCAGAGACAGTGTGAGTTACTGTCAGAGCTTTTTATGTCCAGAAATAGTTCAAATGACATTTTAGGTGTTTGGCTGATAATTAAAACAATAGAAAAGCTCAGATTTTTCTGCTGAAAAACTCCAGATTGACCCAAAAGGAAACTCCAGAGCAAAAAAATTAACTCTGGACCAGTGTGACAACCAAGTGAAGTACTTCCTCGATATTTTACTGCATATATATCTTGTGATATAAGTTGCTCATGCACGTCCTCTGGTCTCAGTGTGATTTTAGTTCCTATGGTTGTTTCATGAGGGAAATCTATGAGTTTAACAGTAGCCAAGTGCATTTTTAATCAGGGGACCTTTAAACCAATCGATAAAACAAATACACTGCATACTTTCGATGGTTAGTTACATAGGGGCTGATGTTTAAATTTAAATATTAATCAGTTTGGTATTGATCAACAACATCCCCAGTGTGCTGTTTGATGCCTGCAGGATATTCAGCTACATACAAATACACTGTCGTCCAGTTCATTACAGCTGAAGATTAATTGACTTCTTTTCTGACGTTTGCCTCCCAGCCAAGCTCAGTGAAATTCTACATTATTTAGATGAAAGTAATTACATATTTTAGTCTGGACATTTCAGCTCGAGGCGGTTACTCTCATTTTCCATGTTTTTAAGTTTTTTTTTTTAGAGGCGTTTTTCCTTTTTATAACCAGGATTTAATAAAAGATGTATTGATTGTAGAGCACAGATTTAAAAAAAAGGAAATAATTTAATCAACGCCTCATCAGTGTAACTTTGCAGCAGCGTCTTAACACATAGATATGATGTTGGAACAATCACAGGCTTTTATTCAAACACCTAATCAGTGGCTCAGGAGGCCGTCAGGGACTGCAGTCATAAACCTGCAGGACTGTCTGACAGGCAGCCACAATCACCGGCCGCCTGATGTGACTGTTGCAGTGTTGATGTAACTGAGTTTATGTTTGGCTGAATTTACCCCGAAACGCTTCAAAAGTACTTTCAACTTTGTCCCGGGAGTCTGCAGACGCCATCTCTGAACCTCCAAATGAAGACCTTAAATCATACATACGGTCGCCTCTTGTCTGGAAAAAAAAAAACACCACAATTGCTGCTGCTCCTGCTGATCTGTTCACAAACATCACATGTTCACTGGTCAGTAGCCTCTTTCTTTGATGTGAGTCTATTAATCCTCATTTAAAAACAGCACGAGCAGCTGTTTCGCAGAGATGCAGAGATGTGCACATTTTTTTGCAGGAGCGCTGCTGCTGCCCGTTGCCGAGCAGATCTCCACCCCTCAGAGAGAAAATCTGACCTGCCTCAGCATAAAATTAGATTTCAAAGACCCTTTTCAACCAGGTGCTTTTAACTGATGAAGGGCTCCTTTCATACATAACGCTCATTAACATGGCAGAAAACCCTTTAATCAGCACAAACACTGGACAAAAACAAACATTTCACTCTGGTTTTAGGTCTGAAGGACACTGTCAAGTCCTATTATTGTGTTAAAGCTGGAAACTAGTGAAAATATTGATCCACTTTATCTTATATTTCCCTCAATTACCTACGTTTTACAGAAAAATGGTTGATACATTTAAAAAGGAAAGAATCCTCATATTCATATAACCTGCTAGCATAGCTTTGCATCAAATCAAATTAAGATTTCAGACACATTTCCCCAAGTTTTAGCTTGATATGTATTTTGTACCTTTGGGATCTTAACTAAATTGTAAAATAAAGTTTTTGTTTTCGAACAATTGGGTTTTGAGTTTTGGAAAAATGAATCCGTCGGTGGGCCGTAAAAGGGCCGAGGAGGTTAATACATTTTAGAAAAACTCTATACATCAAGTCTATGTCTCTCTCTGGCAAATTGAGAGAACGGGAGATTGAGGAGACAGTAATTAGGAGCAGTCAGAGCTGATTCACACGCTGATAATTTGAAATCTATTTGTGGCTCTGAGGCATGAATATAATACAACTCTGTCGGCTCAAACACCAAAAACTATTTTACACTTTAAAGAACTAAACCTGCGTTGAAGTCATGCAGGTGTTTTCATTTAAAGCCAAATTAAGTCTTCAACTTGGATGCAGTGTTGAAGGATGATTCTTAAAAAGTGAAATTTTTACAAAGTTTTCGAGGATTTTTAAATACTTCCTCAACCAAAGTGTGTTCCTTGAATTATAAATGATTTTACGGCTGGCATACGTCTCAAAAGACTAAACAACAAAGCAGGAGAGTTCTGCATAATTACTTTGGTGGAAGTGCACACGGACATAAAACAGTTTCAGAATAATAAAGCTCATTTTTCATGCAGCTACACCGAGGAGTCGAACGGGGCCTTCTTTAAATCAGTATCCGCTCCTTTATTACAAATCTTCAAACTCGCTCTCATACTTCACTTAGATCGCTCCCTCAGCTGCTGTGTGAGGCTAATATTGCACTTGTACTGAATAATGGTGGATATAATTTAGACCCATTATGTAACCTTGTGTTTATCCCAAAAGAGCAAAACAGAGCGAAACAGGAAGCTAACACTGTAAGGCTGCGCTCAGGCACAGCAGCATTTTGAGCTAAATGCTAATACGCTCCCAATTGAGATTTTGAGCCTAAACGGGGCCCTTGGTCATGCTAATATGTTCATATTTAGCTGATATAATATCTATCACGTTTATTGTCTAAGTTTAACGTGTTAGCATGCTATCATTTTGTAATGAAAGGTCCAGTGTGTAAGACTTAGGGGGGGTTTATTGGCAGAATATTGAATTGTGGTTTGCAAATTGGACATTAATATCGTAAATGAGTCCTTAAATTAAATGAAGTTGCTCTGTTGCACCTCCATTTTTTATAGTGGTCCAGCACATCCAAACCAAACAACAGATTTAAAAAGGACCTTTCAAGTTCTTCATAAGTTTTGTGCCTCCAAAGGTTCTTATTGAATGTTCTTTCAAATCCAAGTGGGAGCAGCACCAAAGTTCATCCAGTAGTTGTTAAAAGATTTCAATCAACCACACTGTGATGCTCGATTCTTGACCAACCAACATCGTCATCCCTAACAAATAACTTTCTGACAATTAATCAAACTAACAGGTTTGCTTAAGAACTTACAAACAGATCAATATATTAGTCCATTTTGGTGCACGGACCACCTGGACTGTCCCTTATCTCTCTCAGCCAATACAGCTGTGATTGTTTTTTAAATCACAAATAAAAAGTCTCTAAATGCTGATGATTATGAACTTTACTTTCTTAAAACTCAACAGAACTCATTTTTGAACTAAGTGTACTTGTCAACAACTGCAATCTGTAAAAAAAAAAACAGCAATTAAATGTGTGAAACTGAGAGTTTTCACACTCGAACGTCGACTGTGTTCCTGGCGTAGAGAAGAAAAATCAGCAGATTTGATTTTCACAAGCAAGGCGCTCAGAACGCTCGCAGGGCTCAGGTGTTTTACCTGGATAAAAGTCTCACAGAGGGAAAAAAAATCTGAGGGACAGCAGTTTATTTATTCCCTAATGTCATAGAGGAAAATGGGAGAAAAATTATTTTGAGTGTAACATTCAACACAGGATGGAGAAGATGGTTAAAGCTTGTATGAAGGAGGCTTTGAACTTGTGGAGGCTGCCATGAAAACACACACTCTATGTAAATAAAATATGTGAGCGCTGCTTTCCACGCATCTTTTCATGGTTTTGTCTTCTTGATTTCAACTTAGAGAAAATCTTGATGCTGTAGCATTCAGAGTTATTTTACAGAATAAAGTGCTTCAGTTTCAGAAAGAACACTTTCTGTAGTAACATGACAGCGTAGCACACACACTAACATGTAATATATTATATACACATAATCTGCTTTTTAAAAAAAAGTCTGAAAAGTCACTGTATTGCATTGATATACTGAATTTTCTTTTAACATTATCATCAGTTTAAAACTTAAATTCTGTCAGTTTTTTGGTTAAGACCTTCAGACTCAGTGAGCTTTGACTGTCATGCGTGTTGTAAACATGCGGTCATGCTAAAATAGGATGGTGATCATGATAAAAATAATACTTGCTAAACATGAACATGCTAGTCCACAACCAGGGGTTTTGGTCTGCAGGCTTAAGCTTAACCATCATTAGGTAGATGCTAGATGTTTCTTGCAAAAACTAAATAAAAATTTATTTAAAAAGCTTTAATAAATGACAGTTTTATTTTGTGGAAGGCTGAAATCTCCATATAAATGAGCTCCACCCCCTTCACACAAACCTCACTGCTCTTTGTTTGGCAAATCTAACAGGTGTTTGACCTGCAGAATGAACCTTCTGTCCATTTCTTCACACTAACCGGAGCTGACACACTTATTCCCATTTTAGCTCCCAGTTTCATGCTGGGTTGGTTAATTGGGTTTGTTTTGCTCAGGTGGTCTTTGTCATCTGGATTCAGCGAGACATTTTTCAGTCTGATCACAATGTTCGCGACTTGGCTTGAGAATTTACAAGCATTTATTTTGGGTTAAGATGTGTAAAGATTTTAAATAAAGGCTAGACTTATAATAAGGGATGGATTTGGGCACGTCTATACAGTTTCTTTGCATGTGACAAAACAAATGAGAGTGTGTGGGTGTGCAGATCTTCTTCTAATGAGGAAAAATACTTCAGGCCTTCAGACAGCTGAGGAGAAAACTGTATTCAAAGTTCAATAGCAAACTATAACTAACCAAACACAACATATTGTATCTGTGAGCAGCTGCTGAAGGTGTTGATCAGTAAGGACTCTTTTAGGACGGTTATAAAACAGTAACTTCCTCCTTGACTTTTTCCTTTTCGTGTTAATGAGAGTTTGGTATTTCTGTCTGTTAATTCAGCAGAATAGGAGGTGCAAAGAGTCCCTGTGTTTTTGCAATTAAATTATATCTTTTCCCAGCAGTAGTTTGATAATTACTGTTCAAAAAAAATGAGCTGTTTTGTTATTTAATTACTTGTTTGAACTGATGTTATGAGCTCCTGTAATTATGTGGATGAGGCTGAATTATCCAAAAGCTAATTTTCTTCACAACCAATCATCCAAATGTTATGGTAATTGAGATGGAAATTGCAAAGAAAACTGAAATTTAAGCAACTTCTAAACTATTAAGTATTACAGGGGAGCTGAGATATCCTTGTTAGTGGTAGAAAATGAAATAACAAATGTTTAAAACTGTATAAAGCAATCAAATATTGGAATTCTTACTTCTGAAAATGGTTTAAGACATGCGGTGTTTCAAAGTAAGACAGTAGCTGACTGGTTATTGACTAAATACATAGCAAAAGTAATGATGATTATTACTATTCTGTGTAATTGAACTTGTATAACACAGTTTGTTCACTGTCAATATGAAATGAGCTAATTCCTCTAAAAACTGTTGGGTAAAAATGAGTCACATGAGCCGAGGCCAGTGTGAACCTGGTTAGCCTTTAAGGTACCAGATTTTTGTATTCATACTACCCACAACACAAATACAAACACATGCACTAATCTTGCTTATATTTCCATATGACACGCTCACTTAAATGTTACATTTTCTAAATGTAGAAATATTTCAACAGCTATTGGACAGATGCCATAAAACTTGTTGCAGACTTTAATGTTCCTCCAATACATTCACTATAAAATCTTTGGAGACCCTGTGATTTTTTATCTAGCAGCACCATCTGATTTTAAATCTGTTCGACACTTTGGTTTTTGTTTCTGAAAAACTGAAGGTATTCCCATCAACCGTAGCATTGCTTTGTGTTTGGTGCTAATCTGCATATTTTGGGATGTTAAAATCTTAAGGTGAAACAAGTAATAACATGATCATTGTTAGCATTTAGCTAAGGTACAACTGTGTGTCAGCCCAATTACTACGAAATGTATTGTTTCAATTTTTTTGTAAGCAGGGCTGTGAAAATACTATTGTCGCTAATAGTTTCAGAAATATACCCATATTTAAAAAAAACAATCAACAAATAAATTATTAAAAAATATTTTTTACATTTCCTCTGTGTAAACTCGAAACAAAGATGGCCGACCAACCGTTATCTGGAATTTTGGAAACTGCTTTAAAGACTTTTTTAGAATACCGTAGCAGTCAAAAGCGGCTTATTTTTTTTTATCTAGTTGTGTAAAGAAGTTTATCAGGATTTCATTTTATGTGGTGAGTCGAAAATACCCTGTTGTTTTAAATACTAATGTTAAATGAGCTTACCGTATGCTAATAGAGGGTGGTATGCTAGCTACATAGCCGCTAGCAAGGCCGTCCTGTAAAATGCTAACGCTAACTGATTTTTGGGCTTTCTTTATTTGATATGAGTAAATCACATAAAGATAAACGATATTTGACCATTTTAACCCCTTGTCAACACAAACAAAAGATCATCTCCAAATCCTAAACTGATCTGAACTGTATCTACGTCCCCTTCTAAAACTATCCTTAATATTATATTTGAAGGAAAAAAAATATCTGACGGGTAGTCATTTTTGCCAAGCTAGTTGTTTCTTACAGGTCAATAAATACAGTACACTCCCACTTTTCCCCCTGTAGGTTGTGTGTGAGCGTGTGTTTGTGTGTGTGCTCCCTCCCCTTCATCGTCCTCGCTCCTCCGGAGCACCGAGGCGCACAGAGACGCGAATCCGGCGCGCTTCAGCACCGCGTCCGCATTTCTCTCTCCGGTGCTTCGCGCTTGCAGAAACAAAACGGCTTGTTGTTTTCACGCAGCAGGGCTTCCTGTTCATCTCACATTTTCCTCTTTTCTCGGTTCCTCTCATGCCGCCGTTAAGGCGCTGGATACGGGGCGATTTGTGATCGACCAAGCAGCAGCTACATGAATATGGCGTGTATTGGGGACGCAGACCCTTTCACCGCTGCGATACCTGCCACCAAAGTTGAACTCACGGTCTCTTGTAGGTGAGTACTGACTGATGCTGCTTTCACACACAGTGTGCTGCTGTTACAGATACAAAAGATATCTCTATTTATCCGAAATTGCTTAATAGTGTGATATTTAACACCAGAGAAACTGTCGGTCAGCACCATGAATGGATGTAGTGGAGAGTAACGCACCAGAAACTCCATTTCGGTTTGGTTTTATTGCAGAAATACAGCTTGTTGTTATCAATTTAAACCTTAAATGCATCGTTGCAAGGGTCACCTCTCTGTTTATGTTGCAGTAGTGGAAACTGAATAGTGATATAAGGAGTTAAATTTGGAATTTACAGGGAAGCACAGGTGAATTCTGTGCGTCTGTTGGAAGCAGTTTGCCTCTGAATGATCGCCAGATGGAGGTCAGAGTTGACATGTCTTTTCCATACGGTCACATCCCTGATGCAGCTTCCACACGCAGAGCTGAGGGAAATCATGTTTGCCTGGTAGGAATGTAATTTCAGCAATTTTTGTAATGGTTTTGTTCGTGGAGGCTGGGTGAAGCACGCATGGAGAGTGTGTTTGGTTCCGTCTGAGGCAGTTTTACTACTGAAGCACCATCCTCCCCACTCCTCTGGCATTAATAGCAGAGGGGAAGCCTATACATGGAGATAGAAATTACAGGTTTGGAAGCGAGGGATGGAGTAATTTCTGGGTGCTGCAACTTGTCGATGAGACTCACATACAGTAGTCAGCCCTAATCAGTTTATTCATGAAAGTGAGTGTATTTGATCTATCAGTTGATCATGTTTTTTTTTTTTTTGGATCTGTCCTGACTAAACCACTATTTCACTGATTGATTAATTGTTTTGGCCATTGTTAAATTAGTAAAGACACTAATAATCTCTGGAAAAAGTGGGGATTGCATTTTCTGGTTTATTTGAATATAAATTGATTTTAGACCGCTGAATGAACAAAAGAGGACATTTAGAGATATTACCTGAGACTGGGAAACTACCTGTCTGTCTCTCCCTCTGTCTGTCTGCCTTTTATGCCCAGTAATATGCAGAAAGATTAAAAATTAGGGTTAAACCAGCATACAATATGTTTTTTGATTGCTGGTTGTTTATCCACTACACAACTCAATATCAACATCAGTGCAGAGCTGCAATGAACAAATATCTTTTTATTATTATTTATTTATCTTCAGGTAATTTTTTTCAAATATGTTTAGCTTTTGATCATTAGAATGTCAAAAAGTCAGAATAGATGTCCATCACAATATCATCTTAAAAAAAAAAGAGTTTTGGACTTTTGATCAGACAAACTGAGCAAATTAGTTGATATCATGTAGCATTTTTGCTTGACTTCTATCATATCTAATAATCCTCATCAGCAAATAGAGATTATTAAGCTGCCTTGGACAAAATACCACATCTTTTATAGATTAACTTGCACATCTTTTGAACAAACATCTGTTAACCATAAATAATTTTCTCATAAATAGATGAAAAACTGATTTATTAGTTGCAGGCTTACATTAAATCATTCATAAATCCCTCCTACCCTATATAAAAAACATCTGCTTTTGTTATATTTCTTTATTTATTTATTCAGATTTTGCCATCCTTGGCATAATATCAATGCATTTTTGAGATTGGAGACTCTACTTTCTGTGGTTTTAGATTTCTTAGTGTTGTCACGTGGATATACAGATTCATACTGCTAATGAACTTAATGATTTTGAGATCAGATTCTGTGAAGATGTTTCGTCCAAAATGAGAAGGCCACCATCTGGACAAAATAATTGGTCATTTGAAATGATTGCATTATAAAAGAAGAGCTCCTCTGTTAAGAATTATGAGTCATCTGCTTTCTTCGAAAAGGGCTCTTCTCATACATGCTAACATAATATATAATCTGTGGGAATATGAGTGAGTAGTTGGAGAAAATGGATGGATAGTGACATGACAAACTGCAGGGATATTATTTTTAATGGTTGCAGAGGAATTCTGAGTCACATGACCATAAGGTTATCTATTTTTTCCTCTTAGGGTCATATCAGCATCCAGGAGGAGATGCACACGTAACATGCATCTTTGACACAAGCTAAATATAAGTAATTTATTCACTTCTAAAAAAGAGTGACTAGCTATCACTTTAACATTGTGGAATGGCAATGATTTGTGTCTTGCTCGATGGATCCTTGAACAGGAGAATTGTAGACTACGCTTATAAATCTATGTATTGTTAACTGAGCAACTCTCACTTTTTGAGTCATCCCCCTATTCAAAAAGTTGGATGTTTAATCCCTGCTGGTGATGCCTGATCATCCTTTCACACCTCTCCCACTTAATGCCTCTCCTGTCCCTGCTTGCTGGGTCTACTCGGTCCTTACAGTCAGAGTTCTGGTTGAAACTGCTGCAAATAACTCCATCCCAGTTGTTAAACTGGTCACAGTCAGTCTTGGAGGCTGCATTCAGTCTTAGTACGAGCGTGTTTACTTGGAGGCTGCAGATCTTTGCTCTTTTGCTTATGGTTTAAACACCACCAATGCTCCCCCATTGCTCCAAACTAGCTATCCAGTAGCATTGTCAACTATCAACGCTGCTAGCTACATGGCTAACTGTGCTAACAAGCTAACAGCAGCTGATAGCTACAGCCAAAGAGAGCTGCAGCAGATTCCAATGTAGCAGTTAGGAAATAATCTGGTGAAAGGATGCTCCCTATTTTTAAATGATTAACTAACAATCAATATAGTGACAGGTCAATTTTCTGCTGATTAATTAATAGATTAATCATCTATTTATTGTTGCCAGAATCTGTAACTTTGCAAAAGCTCAACACACCTTTATTTTGTTTCACTGGAGACACCTCATCTCAAACACTGGTCATGATTGAAAGTGCTGTCATCCATAAAATGAGGCTGCCTGTAAAGTTTCTATAATTTGACAAACACATTCATTGCGTAAAGATTATTTTCTAATAGTAGACAACCATTTAACACAGTTTTCTATTTGCTCATCTGATTGCAGAGCTGACACCCCTCAGTGGCCTCACCAACACAAACTTTACCAGCCCTGAGCGGGTGGGCGGTGTGATTTTCCCACTTTGGTGTCTCTGTGTTTCATCAAACCTACTGAGGCATTCAGTCTAGATAGATCCCATCCCTCAGTGAAAGCCCTCCTTCACTCAATAAATCCAAACCATAGCCACACTCATCACATGTGTAGTCAAGCAGAAGAACTGACAGATTGATTAACTCAAGTACAACACTGGGCATCTGTGAGAAGAAAATCCCATAGTTTGTTGCACGCAGCCATTTGACTGATTAGTGCCTATCACCCCTGATCACAAGGCTTTGATGACACACACACACACACAGATTGAGTTTAGCTTTGTGCATGGAGAGTAAACAGTGAGGCCTGTGGAGCTGCAGGATCAAACGCTCTACAGACAGTCGATCCTCTGAGAATGTTTGTGCACAAAGATGTCGGTGTTCACATCTGTATGGCTGTCATGTGATCTGAGTGGTCCACAGCGGAGAGATAGTCGTGACCTTTGGGCACAAAAGGTAGGAAGTGTATCCCGTCGAAGAATTGACGTGTTGTGACGTCGCTGTATTGAAGCCGGACGCTGACCTGCTGAGAGTCCGGTCGATGTGTCACAGCCGATGTTGCACTTTCCTCGAGGAAGGTGAAGAAAAAGACAGAAAGACTTGTTGGAGCAGAGAAGGAATCATTGTGTGCATGTTTCTTATGTTTCAGTATTGTACACAAGCAGCTGACACCATTACTGTATTGGGCAGACATGCATTTAAACAAAAGATGAATATAGTTTAATGCAAAGTATGTAGTTTGTACCACTAGAGGTCTCTCAAACAAAATAATGAAACGTGGTTTGATGACATAGTAAAGTAGCATTGGATCACGGTAGTTGCTGTCTTGGTCGTTGAAAAGTCATCATTGCAGATGTAAATCTATTTGACATGAGTCACTCTGGCAGAAATATTAAGGGATCGTGTAATGTATTTAAGTTTTTTTCATGTTATGTTTAGTCAAGTATGCCAACTTCGGTCATGACTCTTTGACACGTCATCTGGTGTTTTTGTGGAAGTAATATTGACAGGAGACAAAATGACGTGCTGTTGAATAGAATGAAGGATTTCTCCAGTTTTGAATATTAAGTAATTCACTGATCCAATAGTCAACAAAATACAAAACACAGGTTACATTTTAATGTTGAAAAAGTAAGAACAATTACATTTCACATGGTCAGACACAACAAGGCTGCATGCTTGTTCTGTTTATTGATTGTGTGACATGACCCATCAACAAGTTACTGCCTCCTTGTGGTGTGGCATACTTACACTCAAAAAAATATGAATGAGTCTTTCAAAAAGAAACTAGAAGCCCCTCAAATTGTCTATTACAAGAAAAATGCAGTGGAAGTTGTCTGTACAACCATCAGTACAATCAACCTGGACCTCCAAGCAGCAAATTTCACAACATGCTAGTTTTCTCTTAGATTCTTAGATTGCTGCTTGTGTCTTACTAATAGTTTACACTTGAGTCATAGTCGAATGAATCACACAAAAAGACACTGTCTTGTCATGAGGGGTATGAAGTTTAGAGCAGATAATGCTCTGTGGCTTTGTGCCCTGTTATAATTAGGTTCTTACGTTTCTGAAGGTACACCTAGTTTATGTAGTTTATCACATTTTCTATATATTTTTTAAGATCTATCCTTTTTCATTACTATTGTTTCATATATTTCCACTCAAATCTATTTTTTCTCACTACCACCCTCCACTTCCCCTTCTCAGCATTGTTTCATCATTAACTTTACTACCTAAAGTGCATCGGTTGGTTGGTTTCAAAAATCCTCCATCTATCCATCCATTTCAGTGAAACAGAGCAAAGAGTAACAGACAAAACCAACAGATCAAGTCAATCTCATGTGGCGAGTTCAAACCGCAGGAGACCCAGTGGGGGGTCATGCTGAGCAACTGCATTAATGAGTTTTTCAAGGAGTAATTTGGCCTAATTAAGGCATCAGCCAGCCACTGTAGCTTCACCTGGTTACCTCAGAGGGCCCACATGGCTCCATCGTATTACTAACCGCCTCCACCTCCTGCCCCCTCTGTTCCTCTGCTTTCATCTTTTGCATAGCCACTTTCCTCCATCTTTGTGATTGCTGTCGACAGATCTGAAGACATTCAGCTGATTAGTTGTGTTTGATGCCTTTCTGCTGACAACAATATGTCATTTTATTGTGGTTATTGTGCTTTAAGCTAAAAATAGTCCAGGAAATTTAGATTTTCTAAGCAACCTGTGAACACATCACAGTGTGACATAATAGCATTTAATTTGTTGTAATTTGTTAAGCTAAATAGTTCATATACAGTATGTAAATATGTCTTCTGTATGAGGGAGTGTGGTAAGAAAATTTACATTTACAATGTTTGCAGTTTTCTTATCTACTCTTTTATACTTAGACATGATCTGGTTGATCAAGGTGCAAAACCTAATTGCAGTGGCAGGTGAGTTTATGTTATTTTTTACTGCAGAACAACAATAACATGGTACAGTTTTGCAAATGTGATGCTGGATGATCCGTCATGGCTGAAAAATACAGATTTAAGATAGATACGAAGTTCACAAATACATATGCATTTTTGGCCTCTTCCACGCTGACAGGTCAGTTTTTAAAAAATGTTGACTCGTCTACATTAGTGTATCATTAATCATCAAATTCTTAAAGTTTCACAAAGGGAGATGTTGGTAACATTGTGGTTTAAGTATATAAAGCTAAATATTCACAGGTAAATGTCGAAAATACTTTAAGTGTGCATTGTCAAATGCTGATGAAATGTATACCAATTAACTATATCTGTTAAAGCTAATGTAGCTACATTTAGTCACCAGCTGTGCGCCGTTTAATCAGCTCTTTAAATTAGCTCTTGAGTTACAGAACACAGCTGGTGTTTAAACCTACCAAGTGGTAGGTTAATCTATCTCCCAGGGTACACGTGAGAATTTGATTAGACTCGACAATGAAAACTTACTGCCAGAAAGTAAAACCTGAAGTTGAAGATGTTGACTGCAATGGATAAAGGATGAGCCACAACAGCTACTGGCAAATATAATCTAGAAATTTTTCTTTTAGTGAGGTCATTGAAATCAAATTACAGTGCAATTAAGGCAATTAAGTAAGTCATCATGACCCATGTACACACCATGTTCTGTTTGTATAATTATGACTTGCTCTCAGTTGAAGAAACTTAACAATAAATCAAGTACAACTATAGTGCCTAAAAGCTCAATTCTGGATCTCTCAATTATGTTTTTTTTTCTTCTTTGTACAGTTTGATATCTGAGCTTCATTATACAGATTGATGTATGAGCAGAGTTTGACACAAGGATGCTGTTTTTAAATGTATCTGGTAGAAGTGAAATGTTTCTCTGTGCAGGAAAACTTCAGAAATGAAGAAATTTTGCATATGTATAGATTCTGAAATTATTTTTGGATTAAATTATACTGGATCTTAAAATGCTGGTGGTCACTTTGAAGGTGGAAGGTTAATGCCCATTGATAGGAGGCATCGATCAGCAGCAACCACCTGCCAGCAGAGGCCAACAATCATTATTCCTCAGTGATTCTGTGCTTAATTTTACATGAACTTCAAACGCTGTGTCTCTCACTCATTGAAGAAAGATTCTTTTAGTTCATTATTGGATGCACTTTAGTCTGAGCACACATACAACCACCCGCTGTGAATCTGAGAAAATCATTGAGAGTTTAGAAAATGTCTCAGGTGCTTCAAAGGTGGATTGATCAGAACAACTCAATTGACCTTATTGATTGAGTGCAATCCTCCCAGTAGGATGAGCTTGTGCTGTTCATTATTGTGCCTTCACACAATAGGGGACCTCTTCATAAGCTAGTTTATATATATCTCCACAGACTGCTGCTGCACAGTAAGCAAGCCTGCAAATTGGCTGGGGGACTAAATGTCAAGCTATTGGGCTTACATGAGGTTACGCGATGGGAGTGACCACCCACACTGCAATCTGGACCTTTATGACTCCAAGAAGCAAGGAGGCGAGGAGTTTTTCTTGCAGAGAGGGTTTCTTTGCTGCTTTTGCTCCCATCGAGTCTGTTGAATGGATGATGGCACAAACAATGCCTGAGTTAATACCTTTAAAACCACCAGAGGCACTCAGGCTAAAAATGTAGGCACTCTCATTCTTCTCATTTGTTTGGTCAGTGAAAGGAATTGGAAAGTGTCCATTGTTGTTTCCAGGGTTTAAGGTGTGATGTAAACTCATTCTGGCTACAGATATGTGATCCAATGTAGTCTACAAAAATGTGAGCTAAAGGAGCATTTGGAATTATAATAAAAACTTAATTGATCTATTTATGTTTTGGATAAAGACTCCCGATTGTTGAGCAGGCCCATCCTGAAGTTCACATCAACGTGGCTCCTTCAATAAAAAGCTAATTAGTTTTTTTCCACTGACTTTTTGATTATTGCTGAAAATAATCTCTGTGCTCAAATACAAATTTAGAACATTTAAATGTATTTACAACAAGATGATCCTCACAATTGAACATTTCCATGACCTTTGAGCATAAATCAAAAACTGAAGGTACAGACAAGAGGAATTTCAGATTGAGGGAATTATTCTGTAAATTCTGAATTAAACCTAGTCATGAAACCTGTTTTTTAATACTATTGATTAGCTGCGAATGCTGAAATGATCTCACACTAACACTTATTAGATTATTTTTAAGCTGCCTCTCAAGTTTAACATATACAACATTCTTGAAATTTTTCAATTTTTTTTATGTATAATATACATAATGAAGAGACCCGTCTCTCTCTAAACCACTTTTCCTCCTACATATAAGACTCCATTATGAAAGTATTAAAATTTCTTTAAGCTTGAGAGCATTTAATACTCAGATGAGATGAAGAGAGAATAATTACTCTATTAAACGACAATTGATGCATTATACATGAAGTGGTTGGGATGAGATGGTGATTGTGTGAGCAAGACACAAGATCTTTGCATGAAATACATCACTTTCTCTTTTTCTTGGATTTGCTTTAAAATAATAACAAAAAATAAAAAATGAAACAGTTTTAAAAGCTAGTCCCCAGTCATACTCGTTTTGATTAAATTTATGTGATCCCGTTTGTGTGTCTGGTTGCAAACCTCTGAAGGCAAAGCAATGTTCCCTTTTTTTCAAGAAAACATCTTTTTTCATCTCAGTCGCTCTTGCAGATGGAAATCCCCCCCCCCCCCTTCTCCATCCTCACATACAGGTATTTAAAGCTCCAGCTGCCATGTTTAGGTAGCTGTGATGTAACTAGTGGGATTTCAAATGTAATTCTGGTGTCGAGGAGGGACCGCTCTCGTAAATGTTTGATGAACGACGAGGCACTCTGCTCCGACCGCCCAGATGTTTCCCGGGCTGCCCACAGTGGAAAGGGCTTTTTAAAGAGTCGCGCGTCTCTCTCTGAGCCAGGTGGAAGCCTGAGGGTGCACATGAATCAGAGGGAGGTTACCACATCCATACAAGTGTGTGAAGTGCCAGCACACACACACACACACACACACACATACAGTTGTGTCCTGTCTTCCAAACACTCCTTACACTCTTCTTTTATTCTTCTTTCCTCTGCCAGATCTTGTTCCTTCTCTCAGGCTCTTCTGGGAGCCAACAGAGTACAGTACTGCTTTTTCTTGGACCTTTATGCCATTTGGCAGGTGAAGTCGGCCACTTCTCACTCCTGCACATCCTCTCAGACTGTCAGCACAGCCCCGATATGACTACGCTGGATTCCTTTGCTTATTATCATTTATTTAAGGTCTCAAAGCTGGGGAAAAGCCGGTGGGCGTGCCCTGACAGCGAGGCAGCAGAGCGTGGTGTTTTACCATCTGGGCCACACTGGGATCAGCACAACACAAGTGCCTGATCTAGAAACATCACTAGCCATCAACGGCTTCAAGACACTCGCTGCTTGTCATACAGGACAGCACGGGCGACAGAACGCACGCCCCGCAGCTAGCATGAAAGCAGAAGCCTCTCGCCCAGCTCTCTTCCTTCATCTCTCTCTTCTCTGCCAGCAGAGCACAGTATGGTGGCACTCATGCTGCTGCCATAACTGCAGCTTAAAGTGCCCTTTACAAAATCTTACTTTAAGAATCTAAATCACACTCTGTAGGCTCGGAAAATGGCTTTAAAAAGTTTGTTGTGGCTCTAACTGCGTTGAGTTCAACGGCTAGAGTCAATTTGAATTTATTTAAGTCAGTAGTTCTTTTTTTTGGTACTGCAAGTGTAGAGTTTATATTTTGTTTTGTGGGTTATTTTGTGTGTTTTTGTATTAATCTGTACACTTTATCATCTTACAACTGCAGGAAGAAATGAAAGCGAATGCAAGGAAATGGTCCTCATAAACCCGTCTCCTTATAAATATTATCATCACCATCTTTTTATTTGCAATGCCGTTGCTAGCTAGGACAGCCTCCAGCAGAAATGTTTTTAGGAGTGTAACACATTATCTGTTTTCACCAGGGGAAGTGTAGTAGTCGAGTTTTTCTGGAAAAAAAGATGCCTAAAAGAGGAACAATCAAGTGCAATTACAAGGCAAAGGTTTTTCTTCCTGTATTACAACTAAGTGAGCTAGTGACACTTGGATAACTCAACATTTTCATGCAAGATATGTTCGTTTGGCCACAGTGTCTGCAAATGTGTCACAGATATCAGAATGTTAGTATTTAAATTCTGAGAGAAAAAGTTGATGGGCACATCTCTACCTATAGTTACTATAATTATATAGTGCTTGTAGGGGTGGGCGATATATCGAATATAC
>JAPZDY010000023.1:24308575-24320755 GCA_029783645.1 Ctenochaetus hawaiiensis
TGTCATTTTATGCATCAAAGGGTTGAATTTAACATTTATATAGTGATTTACAGGAGAAATAAAAAAAATCGAGATATTTATCGTGTATCGCGATATATCCTAAAAATATCGAGATATTGGTTTTAGGCCATATCGTGCAGCCCTAAGTGCTTGTATATTACTTTTGTGCCTTAATTACCTACCTCATTACCAGATGTGCTATAAAATAATTTCAGTGGCTCCACAACAGTAGATGTTGGGGTAATGTGTCCTTGCTAATGGCCATTGCACTCATATTAATTAGTCTTTCTGGGTGAGCTCCATGAAAGCTTAATGGGGTTTTAATGCAGGATTTGGCAGGAGTACTGACTAAGTGAGTGAGTGAGTGAAGGATTCACTTCGGCTCCTCTGGGTTTCGTCAGCCACCTCCTCCTGAGACCTGAACACTGTAGGCGAAGGACACACAGTTAAAACCACAAAGCCCGGCCGCTGACGTAACAGGCCGGGTTTCCCTTTTCTGAGCCTCAGCTCCTCTCCATTTCTTTCTTCTTGGGTCTCAGGAAGCTGTGACTTGTCGTCTTTGTGTGCATTTTTAATTCCTTCAGAGCTGTTTAACCGTGGAGTACCTCAGCGGTGACGAGCATCTGCTCTGTGATGGAACTCTTAGGTGCATTTATCCCTCCCTGTGTAAAGAGCAAAGACTGGAGTGTCATGTAAATTTGATGGCAGCCTCCACTGTTGTTGCTGGCACCCAGGGAGTGCAAAAAAGTGAAAAATAGGTCCTCTCTTCTGCTGTTTTCTCTGTATGTTTGAAATATAAATGGGCTCTACTTTAAGCCCGATTTTATAGTCTGGTTAATGTTGTGTCCTCAGTGACTGGATGAAACGGCTTTTTTCAATCATTTCCAACAGGTATTGTGATTAAACGAGCCATCGGGGTCGACTAGTTGAGGTTTAGTGTTGAAGTAACTTTCTAGTTCGACCTCCTGTGTTTAAACGGAAAAACTGTGTTGTTCATTTCTATGTTAATGTGACTCTTTATTTTCTTGTTTTCCAGAAACCTGCTGGACAGAGACACGTTTTCAAAGTCTGATCCAAGTAAGCTTATCTTTCATCACACACACATACACACACAAGCACACACACCAGCTCCCGGCAGACCCGACGCACACACAGGCAGACACGAGCGCGTTTAATACTGCAGATAAACAGAAATATCCTCAGACAAACATACACCACATGCAGATTTCAACTGTACAAACACAGGCTTGCATGCACTACACATGGACACACGCATATGCACACACACACACACACACACACGCACACCGCCTCGCCTGTGTGAATCAGTAGACATTTGCATATGTCAGGGGTCATATTCATCACTGTTCTCTGCTCCCAACGTGAGTGAGGGGAACCAGATCATCCTCACACACAAAACAGCCACTTCCCTCCTACAGATGAAAGGACACTCACACACACGCAGATTCACACACACACACACACAAACACACTCCTTACTCCCTTGACAGCAGGGGTTCAATTTGGCGACTGGTCCAGTGGTTTTTTTAAGGGCTCAGTCTACCATCCAACCGCAATTTGCCTTGATGGAGAAATGCTTGGGATTGAATGTGTTTCTGCTTGTTCAAATGCAAACTGAGTTTTCAGTTAAGAGAACAGCTGTGTGTTAAACTAATGTGCACACTAAGGCTAGGTATCAAAACTTATTTTCTGATGCAGATTGAAATGTGTCCATTGTAAAACAGATAGAGAGCTGTCAAATAGCAAAAACTGGCATTTAGTCTCTCATGATACTTTTTAGTGAATGCATAAAGTCTAACCTCCAACAGAAGGAACTTCATGCAGGTTGTGAAAGATGGCTTATTATGATTAGTTGGTTGTCTCTTGACTTAATCTGACGCAGTGTCTAACTCATAAGACATAATATTGCCTTGACTGACTCAGTTTAACCGACTCAAAGTTATTGTATGACTGCTGTTTTTACAAAGAAATAAGGGTTATAGAAAGATTTATAATCCCGTGAATGAGCAGAAGTGACAAATGCTTTGTTCATTTACTGGAGCCACACCTCTGGTATCTTATCAGCACTGAACCTGAAAATAAAACCCAGCCTGACTAAACACTGAGAGCAGATCCTCTTATACTCGCTTACACAGGCCCACATGCACATGAGCTTGAAAAATTGTAAAGTAGTTCCCTGCTGTTTTCATCTGACGTGCCTGCTTTGTTTTCTGTAACAGACTGTGACAGTGCTGTCTGTTAAAAGCCCTCTAAAAATAAAACATAATGGCAAGAAATACTCTTGGTTATGATGAAATGATAATGTTAAATACAGGAATCTTATTATTTTTTACCCTCTACTCATCCAGGGTTTGGTTTGCACGACATTTTTTTGGCATCACCTTGCTACATTCTCTAAATATTCTGAACTTTGCCACCTGGGTGCTGTGCAGCAAACCCAGTGATGGTTTTAGCTTCGGTTAAGTGTGTGAACACATAATTGATGAGCTCCCTGAATCCTCCTGAATCCTGAATTCTCCCTGATTGGACCTTTAAGTGTCAGACGGTGAGAGAGGAGGATGAGCATCCCTGCCTGCCCCAACATTTATGCAAGGAGGCACTTGTGCTGCGTCCATGTCTCTGCTCTGCTGACAGCACTGGCCCCAGTCACACAGCATTAGACCGCCTCAGCAGAGCCACACACACACACACACACGCACACACACACACACACACACACACACAAAAGTGCACCAATCCAGGGCCTCAGGCAGACTCACGCATCATATTCATATTAGCTTATAAAGCTGTACAACAATCCAGCGCTTCTGTTTTGTGCATGTTTGTGTTTATTTTTCAGTGGTGCAAGAATATGGATGTGCTTTGATCTGTGAGTTGCTGCAGAAAGGGAAATGGCATTTAGCAGACAGGGACATCATCAAAACATGCGCCGCTGGTTTGGCCTGCATTTATAATAGAGATGGTGTTAGCAGTGTCATTTTTTGGCATCAGCACGATGAATAGGAAGAATTGAAAGGGTACAGGTATGGATAGTCAAGATGCATAGCTATTTACAGATATGATAGATGCCCCCCACGCACAATAATGCAGAGACCATGTGTCATCCCATGCTTCATTGCAAGATTAAAGGATGACTGTATATTGAACCAGCTGAGCCCAAGCTCACTGCACACCATCCACAATGCAACATATACCACATCTACAATGACGGTCTGCCAAAACACGGCGAGTTTAAGCACTTCTGCCGCCGCACCAGACGCAGGATAATTACAGTGTTTGTTCTTGGTGTTTGCACTCGAAAACAGCATGACATTTTCTACAGGGCTGTAACTTGGAAAAAAACATCAGTTTTCTACAAATGTTAGCAATAATATAGTTTTTCTGGGACACAACATCAGCTTCTTTCTAAAACATAAAATGACAGTTTTTGAGGAAAAAACAAGTTTATCTGAAGCATGGTGATGATTTTCACAGTCACAACTGTTAATGAATCCATGATTAAATCTGTCATGTCATTTCATCATCTGGTGGTAGCTCATACATTAACACAGGCATAAATTTAAATTAATTAACTCTGTAATTAATGATAATGCATGTCATCTCAGTGGAGGCTGTTGCCTTCATAATCAGATGTCAGAAGATCAACTAAAGTTCATTTTTACTTTGGCTCATAAATGTCTGTTTTTTGAACTGTTGTTCCTGCTGACAGGATCTTTATTTCAGAATTTTTATGCAACAATTAAATGGTTTTGCCTTTTGACCTCAAGTAGCCTTTGACTGCAGATAAAATGTAAATTCCTGTCTTTATCCATAAAGCTTGTCAGAGTTCCTTTTTTAAATTTTCTGCACAAACACAAAGAATGTTTTCCTTCAAAAATCAATCTTCACCACTGTATTTTTCACTCAGCTCCAGTAATGTGGACAGTATAATTCAGTCTTATTCAAAGACCGAGTCTGAAATCATTCACTAACAACTTAATGGTGTAAAACTACATATGGTACTAAATTAAATCTCTGAGATGCAGCATTTTAAGTAGTGAAGCTTAACAACCTTGCATGAGTCCCTTGTTCCTACCAGCCTGGCAGACCATATTATTGATTATTTAAAACTCAACACAAGCCAACATACTATATTTTATTTTTTCCCCCCTTTTTTAAATTTTTTTGTGCTTTCGTGCGACCAGATAGGACAAGGACAGACAGAGGTTGTTGTCGTGGCCTTTAAGAGTTAGTGATCATTGTTGTTCAGGTGGAATGGGTTGGAAACAGGTTGTTCTGCCTCCTCATGAGGTATGTTTTAAAGATTATTCCCAAAGGATGGCGCTCAGATTACAGCAGTAAACAGCAGCCACACAAAGCAGAGCAGTTTCATATGTGTTTTGTAGGTCTGTTAGTTTAAATATATGTGCTTTCAAAAAGCAATGAATAGCAAAACAGGGTTGTTTAAAGCATGAAGTGCAGTTTGATGTCTTTATTATTACATTTGTTTTAATCCAGCATCCAGCATGATTATATTGCGCAAACTATTTTTGAATCCATCATCAAGTTTGTGTGCACGTAATGTCCTGATGAGAAATAATCAATTAAATCTGGTTGTATCATTTAAAAAACTAATATATATATATATATATATTTGTGTGTGTGTGTGTGTGTCAGAGTAATACTGAAAACTAGTAGTATTCCCTTAGAATAAAGGAGAAACGTAGGCTAACCTAACTGACAACACTTAGTTCATTAAAGCCAAGCCCTTATTGTATAACTTATGGTATCTTGGTTATATGTAATTTAATCTCGCCAGTTTATGTAATTTTGATCAAGTTTCTGTGCAAATAAATTGAACATATGCCTTTTAAGACTTCATCTCTTCATTGTAAACTTAACCAACTGCTATATTATGTATTAGCAAGCGTACGTTAGCTTTGTCAATTGGCTCGGTTAGCTGTGTAACAGTAACTGAAAACTAGCAGTCGCTCAGAGTGAAAACTTTTCAGTACATAATCTCAGCCTAAGACCTCGTGTGTGTTTCAAGCTTCCTTTGTAAATGTAATGTTACCTCTTTTCTGGGTAAAACAAAAAATAGCTTTGTTATTGTAGCCAGTAACACATAGTTAATCTCTAATATTAGCTTTTCCTCGATTCCAGTTGTCACTTTTTTATTATATAAACGTTTTACCAGGTAAAACTGATTTGCATGTGTCTGGTCCCAGGGGTGTTCAGAGTTTTGAGTGGCTGCCATGTGACGGATTATAAGTACAGTTAGGGCTGCTAGAATGCAAATAAAATGTCAATTTAGTGACAGCTGATTGCCTCGCTGTGTTTTCACTAGTTGTCTGTCATCAAAAAACACTCCAAGACTTCCTCGGACCGAGACGCTCGAATGTCAATAAGGAGGACTTTCCTCCACCCACGCAAACACTCACTAACCCCATCACTATCCTCCCCCTTTCTCCCTCCTCTGTCCCTCTCTGAAATATCATCATGCTGCAAGGCAAAGTTCTAGTGACATTTAATTAGGGAATTTTCCTCTCATGTTGGGATCCAGGGAAAGAACATGCTCTCAGCTGAGTTCTCAGTGTTGTTTGTTCACTGCTGAATACTCTTCAATCAATCTAACCCTCCCTGTTTTCCTTCTCTCTCTGCTCTGTTTCTAATTCAACAGTTTGTGTGCTGTACACTCAAGGAATAGCCAACAGGGAATGGAGAGAGGTGAGTGCAGAGGTGGGGATGTGGGGAAATCATTTGTAAACAGTAAAGGAATTTAAATGGCAGCAACGCAGCATTTAAACAAGTCGTATTTCAGGAATGCAAATTTTTAGAAGACTGGTCGGTAACCAGCTTACACAATATGTGACATGATAAGACAAGCAGGTAGTGCAGTTATTGTCCTCCGGTAAGTTTAGGTTGAGCCTGTTGGACCAGTGTGCTGTTAACTTGTTTTGTGCTGAGAAACTTCACATGCATGCATTTGTTTTTTTAGAAAGTGTAGAAATGTTTAATGACATTGATGTAACATTGCAGGCCCAAGATAAGATGTTTCTGCTTAAACACACACAGATCACAGACTGTGTCAGCTTTACATTCACCAAATAATTGTCATTTATGCATGAATTGTTGCTTCACAAGCATCTTTTTCAACTCATTGAAAATTTTAGTTTGCAAGTTCCAAATTCAAGAAAAAATTCTACAGGCATATTTTTCAGAAAATTTGAAACATCTGGTCAACCATTAGCTGGTTTGTCCTTGTGCCAATTTTGGATTTGGGACTCCAACAGTCTTATACCCTTTAAGTAACTGAGTAAGTTCAGTGAGAAGGTCAAACTACAGCACTGAAGAAGCCTCTTGGATGAGAGGTAACATGTTTCCAAAGACCCACAACCAAGTCCTGTTCCCCTCGATCTAACACTTCTTGGAAAGCCATGACCTGGATGACTGAGAAACAAAATTAGCCCTCTAAAGCTTCCTTGACAAATTCAATTGAACCAAATAACTAAATGGATGTAAAATAGAGACAAAAGATATTCTAATTAGGAAAGCCTGAAGGTGTTTCTGGGAAGAAGGCTGTGCTGATACCTGCAATGTGACAGTTTTTTGACATCTCAGACTAAGCACTTAGCACTTAATTTAAAGACTTGGCTCAACCTCCATCTGTGTAACTTCTTAGGTTCAGGTGAACTTGCACATGTTTTTATAAAAAGCATCCAAGATTTAGCTTATTGGCATGTCAAAGTTTTAACTCTGTCAAGACATCTGAGTCTTTTGTGCACATCATTTGTAAGTAATGTACATAAACATATTCAGATTTTGTTGAAAAATCTTTTATTTATTACAGTATTTATTACATTATACAGGGGTTTTCATTTTTCTGCTCTCTGATCACTCTTCTTTCTTCTAGTTTGGCAGGACAGAAGTCATAGACAACACTCTCAACCCAGACTTTGTCCGCAAATTCATCCTGGACTATTTCTTCGAGGAGAGGCAGAATTTACGCTTTGACCTGTGAGTTAACAATCAACTTATGCATGTCTATGTGTGTGTGTGTTTGTGTTTGGTGTATTTGTGTGTGTGTGTTGCGCAGACGTGGGTGCGAGTGCTGCTCTGTGCAGAGCAAAGTTGAGCTCAGACTGAAATATTCATGGTTTGCGCAGAGGGAGATGTAAGTCTCCTCCCTCTTAAATAAAAGACATGTTTTCATGCCACTTTTTCCCCAGCATTTCCATTTGAATTCATCCCATTCATACAATGCTGTGAGACAAAATAAGGCCAAGTGTACACAGTGAATAATACACTTGGCATTTTGTGATGATTATGATCCATTTTCAGTGTTGGCCATTTCACCTCTGCATCCACTGAAAAGACAATTTGTCGTCACAGCAGCATTTTAATGGAATCTAACAATTTTAAATCCTGCAAAAGTCAATTCATTTTGAACTGTTTAACACTCTAAGCAGTTGACCTTCACACAGTTTAATTATATACTTGTAAATTTTTTGTTTTTTATTGCATTTTTTCAACGCTATTTTTTAATGAATTTGAAAAAATGTTTAAGATGTAGTGCAGTGCAGGATAAAAGGCTCTCATGAGGTAACAAATGACCTCCTTTCATGAGCAGATGCAGGAGATTGCTCAGTCTTAATCCTTTTAGACCTAAGTGCGCCTTTTTGACACAGTTGATCATACAATTTTAACCGACTGCCTTAAGCAGTGGGTGGGTATCTCCGGGTCAACAGAGTTCTTGTAGACTGCTCACTGCACAAATAGGACCTTCTCTGTTGAAAACTGGAGATTCTTCAGCGGCAATTGCAGACAATAAACACTTCTGGGGTTCCTCAGAGGTCATTCTTTGGCCCCATTATCTTCATGCCATTTATGCATTTTATTTGCCGTTGATTGATTTGGTTTTTTGAAGCAATCTCATGCAACTCAACCTGCTTCTCAAAAGTGCCAAAATAATAAGAATTAGATTGTCATAAACCCTTTTTTACCTTTTCACCTTGCAACTCCTGAAATTTGATCTAAAAAAGTTCAGCATATCAACATCAAGTGAACTAGAATCTGTGACAGAGTCCTTTTGCGTTGAGCTTTTTAGGGACTCACTTTATTCATTACTGATGAACTTTTAAAGATCATAATTATTCACAGATATGTCAGAGAGTCAACAATTTATATCAAGCAGTTAGATTTGGTGGAAAAGCTCTGCTCTTTGAGGGAGCTCTCCGAGAATCTGAGCATGAGCAAAGAGTGAATTCCCTAGTCTTCTACACAAAAGATTCATTCTAAGGTTATAAAAACACAAAGATTCTTGTTTTCAAGTGATTAGTGAATATAACATTTGATTTTTTTTCCATATTCCGACAATAGATATCCATAAAAAAATACACACCAGGCCTTTAAAAGTTATAAAAAAGTTGTAATCCTCCATGTAGCCCTAAAACTAAAGCTGTCCAAATAATTATGTTAATCTGGATTTTTCTCTATTGTGTTCCTGCCCCACACACATTCGCTGTATTTTCTCATGATAGCTCATGAAATATGGAACGACTCTTTTGTTTGTTTACTTGTTGGACTGTCAGCAGAGCTACATGCTGCTTACAAGCTGTAGAGGTTACAGGGAAGGTCAAGAAGACACACTGTTTGCTGCTGTGTGTGTGTGTGTGAGTGTGTGTGCACAGTTCATTGTATTTAAGCAGTATACAGTTTGTTTCGGACAAAATGTTTAAGCATGTAAGCATCAGAGATTTGTGCGTGTGTAAGTGTGTAAGTGTATGAGTGGAGTCATGTATGTTTGGAAAATTTTTGAAGGTTGTGTTTTTGTGTGTGTGTTTTTGTTTTTGTTTATGTGAGCATGTCTGTTCACCCTTTTGTGTGCTTTGCAATTCATGTGTGAATCATTTGTTTAATATTTTGTACATTTGAGTTTGTGTGTGTTTGATTTCTGGAATAATGTTCCAGTGTGTAAGATAAACGTAGTGCAGTCTTTTCCAGAATATCATGTGACATGTTAAACGGTGACAAGCAGTGGAGAGAAAGGATGGAGGATGATCGAGTGTGTGTGTGTGTGTGTGTGTGTGTGTGTGTGTGGGCAGCATAGCCGACTCCCTGTAGGGCTCGTTGTGAGTGGGTGAGCATCAGGCCCCGTTACTGTCCTCTGGGCTGATGGCCCGACGATCACTTGCAGCGAGGACATGGCTCGCCCCAGCCCATAAACACACACACACACCCCCCACACACACACACACACATACAAAATCTGCCCTCAGAACAAGAGAAATGCCCACACACACACTTGCTCTCACACAGAAACACATTTACACTTAGACTACTCAGGCATTACTTTGCGCTTATCTTGAGCTACGAACACGCGTGTCCACACACTCACAGTCACACATTTCTCAGATTTCTCATTACAGAACCAGTGGTTAGTCCTGCTCTTCTCAGCCTCTGTCCTGAGGTCTTGAAGTCTGGAAATCTTTTTTATTTCAGCTCCTGTGGTCATTACCTCCACCTCTTTTACTTCCACTCAGCGCCTCACATCCCTTCAGGACATCCATGCAGCCAAACAGCACTGAGCTCCCCAGTAAACTGCCAGTATAGCTGCTGGAGAACCAACCCACGCTCTCTTTACCATAAGACCCCAAAGCCACGACACACTTTACTTCCTCTGCTGCTATCTGTGCCTGGAAATCCTGTTAACCCTCATCTCACTGCTGGTTGTTCAGTGCTCCTCTTTTTTTTTTTTTTGGAATTGAAACTTGAGATGCTCACTGAAGCCAGTGAAAGCCCCTCAGGGGGGTGGCTGTCTAATCAAGGGTGACAAATTGGATCAGACCACAAAAATGAATTGAAATTTGCCCCTAAAAGGAATGAAATAAGAGTATATAGCTGCATTAACCTATATTATATTTTCTCTGTTCAAACCAGAGGCAGTTGGAATCTGAATAGCCTCGAAATTCATTAAGAGGCATTTATTTTATATTATTTCAGATTAGCTACAAAATGAAGCTAACATGGAAGAGCCAAAAGACTGCTATTTCTTAAATGGCCTCTTGCATTTTGAGTCCAATGTTAAAATTACTAGAGGAATGAACATGTTTATAGCCTTGTGCAAAAAGTTTTTTTCAAAATGTAGCACATGGGTTTTTAGATTGCATTTTACACTATGCGTTTTTGCATACAAAGCCCACCTTAACACGACTATTCAGTACTACTCAGACTCCCAAAAAAATAAAAACCATAGCCCCTCTGGGTTTACAGTCTTGTCCTCGTCTGCAGATTCTAAATTTATATAGAGATACTTATTTATCTAACTTGCATAAAACATGCATTTTAACACCAAAGAAACTGACTTATGGCCTAAAAATCTCTTTAAAAAACCTTTATGTAGATTCATGTACGTTAAAAGACCATGTTAAGCATAATCTGTCAGAGACATTTATAGCACCTAATAACACATTAATGTTGCATCTAGTTAAAGTCGATAGGAAGGCTTTATGTAGCTTTCATAAAACTGGTAAAAACTGGTGCTCAAGTGTCAGAGTGCTGTCGTCTGTGGTTAGCTCGCCTCTTCGGCCCCGTTTGTTTGTTTGTGTGCCATCATTCGTCATCATTGGTCTGCTCTAACAGAGCTCTGAGCCGCCGATCCCCCCTGCCACACAGACAGCACAGAACCAAGAGGAACCCTGTCTGGCCCAGTGCCGATGCAGAATGATGTCATACACACACACACACACACACACATACATCCAGTCACACAAACAAATGTGCACTCATGTCACGTGGGACATCTACTCCTGCAAATGTGTGTGTCAGTGTGTGCGGGTGAACAAGTGTAGCTAAATCATCATACATACTCCCCCCCCCCCCCATTATTAAATAACATTAAATGAATCATTTATGAACATTTGGGAGTGACAGAGGCAAGGGGCGAATAGAACATGAAGCGCACCTGTGCATTTTGCCGTCGGCATGTTGCGTAACAGCAGCGTGTTTCCTTGCTCTTATGGAATTACATGAGTAACAGCACTGTACTGGAAGCTGCCATCCACTCCCGTAGCGACACACAGCGTCGCCCAGTTTTGTCAGCGGGCGACGAATCGTACATGGCACAATGTCTGTAGGAAGAAACGCTCAGGCTTTCTTATTTACACACTCAGGCATGCTGCATGCTGCTGCACACACATCACACACCTGAGACACCAAGGAAGGTGACTGGTTATAGGAGGTAAATAATGCTGAAAGAATTGCTCTCTGGAGAGGCGAGTGGATCACATGCATCACATGATGTGGCTGTTGCTTATGGTTTCGGACGAATGCTTCTGCACAGGATGGACAAGTGTGCCACAAGTGAGAGAGGCTATGAATATTTTGTTAGCCAAGCGGTGCTGTCAGCTGCTAAAAGAAAATACTAAACAGAAAAATCTCTTCTCTTTCAAGTTGGCAGCTTTAACCTCAGTGGACAATAACAGAACATCCTGTTTCTTTTAAAGCAAAATTCCACCAATTTCACACATCAAAGTCTGTGTATAATTATTTTAACATGATTAGGCAAATAATTAACTATCACTTAAACTTTAGGTTTGGACATGTAGAAATCAGCGATTCTATTTAGGCAGAGACACACAAGCAATCAAACACTGTTTTAATTGGCCAAATGGAGATATCTGCCAACTCTGCTGTCAGTATGAGAATCACAGTCTTTTTAATTGGCCAAATATGTTGACACGCACAAGAAATTTGTCTCTGCTTGTTAGCAACTTTCAACATATTTCTAAACAGTGGCAAGAACAGTCGAGCATAAAACTCAAAGGACAAAATAACAAAATGAAGATACGATGACTTAAACATTTGCATTATATTTAGGCAAATAGGTATGAAAATAGGTGAACAACTAGACAACAAACATACTGTATTTCTACAATGTACAGATGGCATTGTTACTGAAAAATGTGTGTTCACGTCTGTGGTTGTGCTGTGCTACAATAAAGGCTTCTCTGGGGTGCTAAGAATACATGAATGGACAAACTTAGACATTATTACTGCGATGTACAAACTAGGCCTGCGCGATTCAGGAAAAAATATGAATCTGGATTTTTTAGCTTTGAATTGAAATCAGGATTTTCTGCCACGATTTTTTTTCTACCTGGGCTTTCAGCAACATCCATT
>JAPZDY010000023.1:24339582-24349602 GCA_029783645.1 Ctenochaetus hawaiiensis
CAAATAATAATGTTATGATAAAATTTGATTTTTATTTAATTTTTATTTGAGGGTCCGGCCCCCAAGGTGACTGTCCGTTAAATTCTGCCCCTCTGACAAATATAGTTGGTGACCCCTGGTTTAAGGTAAAGGGACTGAGATATACGGCACTTGATACATGCATTTAAAGTTTAACTCTTTAAGTTATTATGCAGAAAGTTTGGAGGTAATAAATACTGTTTTATTTGTGTTTTAAGTAATAAAAACTGCATCTCAGCACTGTGAGATAATGGAAAACATCAGCCTTGTGCTGTTTTTCTGCCACATTTGAACTCAGTATCCCACTTGTTCCCCAATGCTGCAAGAAGAGGCAACTTCCCTTTAAGTTTTGCCTGCATTTCCTTGTTGAGACGTGTGCAGAGGATGACTACATGAAGACAAATCATGTCAACGTGTAACTCATCTCCTTCTATCTCCTTCCAGTCATGATTGTGAATATGGTTCAGCAGTGAGAGGAACTTGCTGAAATGAACCTGATTACTGTCTTTACATGACAAAATGACAAAATTGGAATTTAATCATCATCAGTTGATTCCAAGAGTCATAAACAGACTCTCGTCAGACTAAAATCTAAAGTCTAATAACTTAACCTCTGTGATGCAGGTCACCCTCCTGTCCTGCCTGGTGGACACTGAGCTCTCCTTCTTGGACTACATCCGAGGCGGGTGAGTTCACAATAAGGAGGCAGCACATGATTCTGCAGAGATGAATCACCGGCATCACTTTCATCATTGAATTCAGAGTCTTGCAGATGTGATGTGACTCTGCTGAGAGGATTACTGCACCGTGTTTATCTCCTAGCTTGATTATTAAGACAGACAGCTGCCGATAACCCGCTGCTTAATTGCTCACTGCTGCATGCTTTGAAACATGCTGTGGTATAATCTGCTGTGATTGATGATCCCATGTTTCTCCTTATGTGATTTATTTTCTCTTGTAGGACTCAGATTAATTTCACAGTGGCGATCGATTTCACAGCATCAAATGGTAAGTGTTTTAAAGCTTTAATCTTATCAGTGGGATCCTTTAAGTGTGTCGAACAGATAAAAGTTTGTTGGTTAACACTCAGATCTTTATTTGATGGCAACTCTTCAGTGATTCCTTATGGGTCCATTTTAATTTACTTCTTCTATTGACACTCAACCTCCGTGAAGGCAATGCAGCTGAAAGTTGAACAGTTTTTTGAACATTATCTGTCACTTTAAACATCTGAGCTCAGCTTGATGTCTTTTATTAACTATAATTTGTACAGTTAATACTTCTCTGGGAGTCGCCACACCCATATTTTTATATAAAATCACATTTCAGTGTTTATGAGGCCCCACAGGTTAACGGCTGTACATTTGTCAGTGACAAGAATTTAACAACAAACAAACAAAAAACGAGCAGCTCTCTGTCACATTTGAGTGATGTTCTCATTTTAGAAAGAGATGATTCAGTAAGTTATTATATGTAATACAATTTTAGAGACATTATTGTGTCACAGGAGAAATGAATGACTTTCTTCACTGCCTTCAAATAAGTTTTTCCTGCTTTCCAGCTTTGTTAAAATATTAGACATATCATGCATTTAATTACGTTGTTCTGGCTTTTTGTTGGCAGTTAGGACCACGAAGTTTAAAAAAAGGCACAGTCTCTCATTTTTGATAGGGCACTAACATAATAGAAGTTATACTTTGGCAACCGTCTCATTTCTTTAATCATATTACCCAAAGCACATATTTAAAATTTATCGCATTATTAAAGACCAGACGTTTTTCCTCATTATTAAAAAATGAAACCACTGACAAACCGTTAGAAAACATCACTGATTCTTTGCACTGGATAATGTTTTCCTTCATCTTGATAAACATGCTAGTTGTAGTTAATTGAATCCCACATAGCAGCTCTGTTGTTAGAAATACTCACCAGGGTACCAAATGTGTGACAATCCACAGCTAAAAATAGTCCCAAATAAATACACATTTTACTCCTGTGTGAGTAATGTTTGCTAGAAACTGAGGTGCTCTGCTGTAAAGGGAATTTACTGAGGCTTTTTTTAAAAAAATAAATCAAAATGAGTATTTTTTTAAAGATTCATATCTTCAGAAAGAACAAACGTCCCTGAGGCTGATGCTGCAGACATGTATGGATGAAAGAAAGTGCAAACTAAACACTGTTGGTTTGATTTTGTTCTGATACTGACAGACGAAAAAAAAAACAAAGAACGACACTAGTTTTATACTTAAATGTCACAATTGTGGTGACAGTTTTTTGATTTACTTTCATGTTTTATCTCTGTGTGCTTTCATTTGTCTCTGTTGAAGCCAGAAATAAAGACGAAACAAACTAGGCTCCAATTTACCCTTTTTATCTCTGTTGTTTGCGTTGTATTTATCATGAACGGCATCTTACATTCAGGAAAGAGGAGTTTCTTAACAAATCCAAAAGTTTTTAATCAGATGACTCTGTGTTATTTCTGTTTAATTACATCAATAGTGATTTTCATAATTTAAAAAACCAGGGAGAAAAGCTCCTGGGGGGTCAGCAGACCACCGTAGCTCATCATTTTATTATTATTACAGCAGCTAAATTGCAAACGCTCCATGTTGCTCGGCTTCGCTGTAATATTGTGGTTCCTCACACTACTAGCTGAGGTTTCAGGCAACCAGTGAGATTATTTCTGCATCCAGTGCAGCTGTGCCTTGGAGTAATGTTTGTGCAACTAAAACTCCAGTCTGCGTTTTAACCCACTTCCACCCACTCCCCTCCTTTTTTATTTTAATATGACTCACAGCCCGGGGGGGAACAGCCATAATTACAGTTTGATGCTGATGTGTGTTTTACTGTGTTGAACCATTCGGGTCCCAGGCAACCCGTCCCAGCCCACCTCGCTCCATTACATGAGCCCATACCAGCTGAATGACTACGCCATGGCACTGCGGGCCGTCGGGGAGATCATCCAGGACTACGACAGCGACAAGATGTTTCCTGCGCTGGGTTTTGGTGCCAAACTTCCCCCAGATGGTCGAGTCTCGCACGAGTTCGCACTGGTGAGGAAACAACATCTTCGTCTCGTCATTTGCGTTGTTCAAACATCCAGCTGTCAGCCTGTCTCTGTGCTACGTACACGAACCTTTCAGTCATTTCATGCTCTCATTCATCTATATACATACTTTATGAACACTTCCCATACACTTTCCCATGCAAACATCTGCCTGTTCATTTATTCTACAAAACAAAACCAAGGAGAAGAACGCTGTCACTTTCTGGTGGCCTCCTCAATATGTCAGATGTCAGACATAAAAAATCTATATTGCTTTGTAGCTGTACTCTTCTTTCTTTGCAAATGATGCTAAAACCTTAAACAAACCATTTAATTTATTGATGTTATATGATACAAATGAAGTCTTACTCTGCAGCTTTGCTAACAGCTCTGCAAGGCTGAATGTAGGTACAGCTTTACTTTGAGTTAAATGCTAACATCAACATGCTAACAACATACTAATGTTCATAATGAGAACGCTAACAGGCTAGTGTTGAGCATGGTTGTTATTTTAGCATGGTCATTTGCTAGCTAACACTGAATAAAAAGTACAGCAGAGACTAAATGAAATATCATCAGCTTCGCATATCAAATCATCACTTTCATCAAAAACCAAAGCACTGGAAAAATTAAAATTTACACTTGATGGCTGCAAAAACCAACACCAGTAGATTTTGAGCTATTTGACACTGGATAATTAAAAACTTTGACCAGTCGGTTGCCATAAGAAAATGTCAGAGGATCACCAAAGTTATTAAGATTCATTTCTAACCCTAGAAACCTGAATGTTTGCACAAAATATCACCACAGTCTGTGCTATATTTGTTGAGATATTTATTATTGTAAGTGAAAACACAGATAAAATCTTTGCAAATGAACATTTCCTGACCGAGGCTCATGTGAAATGTGGTGCTAATTCTGTACAACAGTGAGATCGGGGCTGGCAGTCTAAAAAATTTGGCTCGTTCTCAGACTGCTGTTGAATATGGCACTGAGGATAAATCTTTTAATGGCCTTCCTGCCAGCCGGAGGAGCTTGTCTGTCACAGTGAAAGAAAAGACAATTTTCATGTCTCTCCAAGCAGGATATAAACATAAAGTTATACAAGAACTATGTAAAAGAATTCTGTAGAAGTAAGCTGAAAACACACTGCATGCGACCCGGCTCTTTCTTACACAAATGAACAATTAGAGGCAACAGTGCACAGGTGGGCGGTGAACACTGCTGTCCAAAAACATGAGCAAATTTAGCCAACCAGCCTTGGGTAATGGAGGCCAGATGAGCCAGTTAGTTTTTTACCTGCATGTAAACAAGCCAAGATACTATCATAACTTTATCAACAAATTATTTCAAGATGCAACAGTTATTTGGTAAATTGTTTCATATAAAATCCATGCACACGCACTGTTAAATAACCTGGATTATCTGTGTTAAAACCTTCATATCACATCCATCCATGCTAATGTCAAACACTCTGGCTCTATAATGTCCTGTCCACTCCTCACCCCCCCAATAAACCTCTCTCTGATCTACTGCCACTCCCAGATGTTGATCCACAGGCGTTTACAGCCATTACAGCTGCTCAACGTTGGGTAACAGCCTCCCCAGAGGCACCAAACCTTAAGACAAGGCACATATGCATTAATCTAACCATTAAGGGTTTAACTCAGTTAGCTCTTAAAGAGGAAGGCTGCAGCTGTGTAGCAGCAGTGGGAGAAGCCACCACCGATTCCAGCTTCATAACGAAAGCTTCATTTACAAAGCAAAGGAAGTCTCATGTGATCTGCTCGTACTCATGGGCAACCAAGAAGAGTTTGCCGAGATGGTTTCATTCTGAGATAATTAGAAAGCCCAAAACATATGGGTAGCTTGAATAATGTATTGTTAGCGAGTGTCTTTTGGATATCTCAAACTCAGTCAACCACAAATTGGTTTTAATATAGATGATGGGACTGCAGAGACACACAAACACTGAAACAACCTAAGAGAATTTACTTTAGAAGCAGCTGGATGAGCTTCTCTCATATATAGAAATCCTGTAAGAGAAATTATTATCCCTCTTTGTCTTCTTGTAACCTCTGTTGCAAACAAACCGCATCTAACCACAGCAGTTTTTTACCGAAATGCTTCTTCTGGCATTTGTTTCTAATGCAGAGTTGAAATTGTGAAATGTCTCGCCTCAGGATATCCTTTCCTGAAATGCTGCAGAACGTTAAACTGTCAACATTTTCCTCAAATATGTTCATGTCACATTGGGTTTTACATCAAGTACTTGCAACCCTCTAGTGCCTCTTACACTCGGTAATAATTCCTGATAATATTGGAGTATTATTCATGTTTCGCCCCGAGGGTTGCCATTTTTGATGTCTCTGACTGTGCATGCAATCCCGTTAAGCTGCTGTGTGCAGCCAAACATGACTGTATTGAAAATAAAATGTAATTCTGTCCCAGCCCTTTTTCCCATAAAGAGATATAAAATGTGCAAAATGTAATGTTAGTGTTCTCCCTTAGTGTGATGCTCTTTTTACTGCTCGTTTAAGCTTTTAGCCATTCCTCAAAACAGTGTTCGGTTTCATCTGAACTTTGATGCATGATGTTAAAATGTGCTTGGGTCTCATGTGTACCACAGAGTTGTAATGTAAGCAAGTTATTCTAATTGCCCCTTGAATAATATAACACATTTTTCAAAACGTTAGCTTGTTGACATTAAATCAAAGATGGCGGCACACTTTATGTAAACCACCATTATCTGGTGATGCAGTACGCAGCTAAAGCAGGAAAATGACTGAAGATGCTCAGGACAAACAGCATCATTTTGGAGGAGAAAAAGAACAATGTAATAATTTTAAATGAGGTCTGCTGTTTTTAGAGTTCCAGAAATGACATAAAAGCTAAATCAAACTTGCAGACAACAGAATCAGATCAGTTTCTTATTTGGTCTCTGTACACAGGGACTAAATGCTCGTGTCTTCAGCTTGTAATAACGGCATGAAGTGAGTTTAAAAAAGACAAAAGACTGTGTGTGTGTGCAGTCATTTGAGCTGTGAAAAGACCTCTGATACACGCCTGCTCTTCCCCTGTTAAAAATGTATGCTTTAATAAAGTTTAAAAATGGCCGTCATTAATTTAAATCCTATGGTGGAATAATGAACCGTTCCTTTCTACCTTTGTGCTTGAGAAATACCTTAATTTCACAAAACTGAGTGATCAGTCCCATTCAGCATCAAGAAAACTGTCAAATAACTTTATGAGCTTATTTAAAAAAAACCCCTCTGGTCAGTTTTCATTGTCTTAAATAAATATATTATATTACAGTAGTGTTACTGGTACCAGGAAGTCGACTCCTCACATCAGTGCAGTTTCAGCTTGTTCCCACCGGCCTAATTATGCCTGATCTGAGAACAAGGTCGTGTAGAGAGGAGTTTATGCGTGACTTGTCTTCTTCTCTAAACAC
The DNA here is from genome assembly GCA_029783645.1 of Ctenochaetus hawaiiensis. Lineage (NCBI taxonomy): Eukaryota > Metazoa > Chordata > Actinopteri > Acanthuriformes > Acanthuridae > Ctenochaetus > Ctenochaetus hawaiiensis. The sequence continues at coordinate 24,346,101 of JAPZDY010000023.1, forward strand.
ACATTTAATTGAAACAGCAAACTTTTTCCAAAGAATATCTCAAGAAATCCAGACTCTCCTGATTCTTTACATGTGGACTGTCTTCAAAGCCTAAAGTCAAAGGTTGCAGTGTCCCTGTTAAGTTGTTCAACAGATGATTTAACAGTTTTACTTTAGCATTGTGCAAGTCTTTTATCATACCTATTATCGGTTCTTTGTGTCGGTTTTTTCCACAGAACGGTAATCCACAGAATCCTTACTGCAGTGGTATCGAGGGAGTGATGGAGGCTTATTACCAGAGTCTCAAATCAGTGCGTCTCTACGGACCCACCCACTTCTCCCCTGTTATTAACCACGTGGCCAGGTAGGTCCACTGTAATCACAGCTCCAGATGTGGAACATGGAGGCGGCATGCATGCAAATGTCATGCAGCACAACGCAGCCATGAAATTTAGCGGCTGTGCTCAAGAAATTCAGCTCAGATGAATTTGCTTTGGGTGAATTTCCAAGCCTTGTGTGTGGACTATACGACAATTCTGTGAAACAAGTAGGGGGATTGAAATAAATGTTCCAATAGCTGCGTCAACAAAGAGGAATCAATACTTAATTGGATAGTTTGAACACGTACAACAAATGAGAACAGTCCTTTAGGAGGTAACAAGTTTGCACAAAGACTGATGGGCTGCCTTCAGGTGCAAGAGGAGGCACGAAGGACATCAGAAAAACATGCACAGCTGAAGAAACGATGCTGTGAAGAACAGTAATGTCACACCTCCCACCATTTTACAAATACACAGTAAATTACTCCCTATACAAAAGGCCCAAATCAGGAGAGACATACGGGCCCTCGAGTGTAGTTAAATTTTTTAGTGGAGCAACAAATAAAAAATGCAAAAAGCTGCTCTCCCACTGTTTTAAATATTTAAAGCAAATAACATACACTTTTAGGCAATAACTCCTGACCAATTTACACAAACAACCACAGATGAGGAATAATGAGCTGCTTTGTAGTACAGTATTATAAGACCTCCACCTGACGTTTGCTGCAGTCAGATCTCGTCTCACATGTTCGTCAAGACTGACTGTAACAAGCACTTTTCCCACCTTTCATCGTCGGCTCACCAATTTCCTTCTGTCTCTCTCTCTCTCTCTCTCGTGTCGTCCGCCCACTCGGTCTGAGAATAGCTGCATTGTTCAGACCTCACTACAGTGGAGCTTCTCAATAAAATACCAAGAAGACACAGCTTAAAAGAAATGACCCTGAGTCACATCAGAGACCTAATTTTCTGATTCTTTTGTGCTTAAGAGCGTCAAAGTGCTCTGACTTCAAATATAACACATAAATAAATGCACCAAGCTTTAATTTAGACTCCTGATTCCATGACTCCATTAACATAATTCTATTTAAAGCATAAACCACCCTATCTTTAATAACAACTAGTTTTTACTCATGAAATTTATGAAGGATGCACCACCCAGCAGTATGTCCCTCATAAGAATTACTTTACCTCTGCATTGCTGTATGAGAGTAATTTCTTTTATGTTACCATGTCAACTATTTAATGCTGTAATTTCAGCTGCTTGACTCGAGTCAAGTCAGTTTTATTTTAATTGGCAAGTATCACAAATAAACTGCTGCAAGGGGCTTTACAGTCTGCACAGTATGGAAAGGAAAAATGTTCCAGAAACACTTTAATGAAGGAAAAGTGAAAGAAATTTTTAAAAAAGAGCCACAGAGGAGCGATCCCAGGGAAAACAGACATTCAATATGTAAACACCATAAACCTTACAAAATGATCTTCAGTTGCTATAAAAGAATAATGATTTTACATTCAACATGACGTAATGTAATTCATGCACAACACTGATGCTCACACTGTGATTGTGTAATTTGTTCTTATCAGAGTAAGATTGTATTTAGTTATCACTGAGGACTAATAGACTAATATTGGATATTATGTAATAAGGTAATTGCAGCAGAAGCAAGTGTGGTTTGAGACGCGGAGGCATCGGAGGGCAACTTCATCCAGTTTGTATTGTTGGACTTCAGTGAGACAGAATGAAAGGATGAACAGCTAAAAAGGCCGAAACAACCTGACTTCAAGTTTCTAGTTTGCACAAACCACCAAAAACACTGGAGTTTGCTCTTCTGTCTGCAACTTAAAATCATCCTTTTGTCAGATTCTTCCTGAATGTCTTAAAACTCAGGCTCTATGTTATAAAAAAAAAAGGTACTGCTCATGAACAGGATTGAAGAGTCCTTCCTGAATAAACACAGATTGATAGAAAAGAAATGTGAGAAAATCGTATTAATGTTAATAAAATGTCTCTCGCCATGTCAGGTATGCGTCAGCGGTGACAGACGGCTCGCAGTACTTCATCCTGCTCATCATCTCCGACGGCGTGATCACGGACATGGCACAGACCAAGGAGTCCATCGTCAATGTACAGTACCAGATTTAAACTCAGTCTACGTACTCTGTGTTTTATTGTTAAAGCACAAATCAAAGAATGGGTTAAGAATGATAAAGAGCATCGTTGACAGCTGCAGTCCATGTACTTTATTCTCATATTCATCCAGTTAATTTACTGTAAAACATGTGAGGACCCCCGGAGGTTCAGCTGTGATTAAGCCTCTAATGGAGGTCCTAATGAACACACAAACAATATGAAAGGGAGATTATGAAAAGTAGTTCAGCTGCTGTCTTTCTCTCTTAGTGCTTCCCTTTCTCTCTTTCGCTCATCTACACTAATGAGGGAAGAAGGGGGGTCGTCAGGTCACCTCCCCCGGCACCCCCCGATCCTGCTACGATCAGCTTTAATAACGCTGCTTTCTAATTAGAGTTGATGAGTGCAACTAGTTTTCATACGACCCCGGTTCCAAGTTTAGAAGCTTTGTGAAGACACAAATAAAACTGAATGTGATAACTTTCTAATCCTTTTTGACACAAACTCAATTGAAAACTGTGCAAAAGACAAGATATTTTTAATGTTCTACCTCATTAACATTGATGTCAGCGAAATGTTTCAAACAAGTTTGGACAGTGGCAACAAAAAAAAACTGTGAAAGTTGTGGAATGCTCCAAAATCACCTGTCTGGAACTTTTCACAGGTAAACAGGTGATATTATCATGATTTGTTATGAGAGGGGCATCATAGTTACGGTCGTTCACAATCAAGATTAAAAACTCCAACAGTTAAAGAACAATCTGCATGATTGCAAGGAATTGAGATTTCACCATCTAAAATCTGCAATAGCATTTAAATATTCAGGGAGCTCTGGTTTCAGAAACCTCTGCACATAAGATGCACAGGCTGAAAACCGACATTTAACACCTGTGACCTTTGATCAGGATCACTTCAGAAAACCACAGTCGGCAGACACAGATTGTTGCTGCAACTAGAAATGCAAGTGAAGACCCCACCATGCAAAACAAAAGTCACATAACAGTCCCTCCAGGATTTCGCGGGCGTTTTTCAAGATTGTTGCGGCCTAAAATGCCTGAATTTGCGGCAGCTTTTC